>JAGFPH010007032.1:34966-49781 GCA_018207615.1 Philaenus spumarius | reverse complement strand
TCGAGAGCTTTAATTCAAGTATAAGGTTGAGGGGGGTCCGATTACGGGAAGTGCCTAACAATTAATGTCAATGAATCAGTGTTACCGTCTAGCTTTATATAAGTAGATTAGATGTAGGTTAAAAATTAATAAATAACAAAATTATAAAGAAAACCAATACATTTGTAAAACGGCGCATCGAAAAAATGGCGTTACACAAAATGCGTCGCAGTATGAATTAACCTGTGTTAGCAATGCAAGGAGCTAGAATATAATTAAAGGAAACACACGAGTAAAAGTTTTATAATTAGATGAGCAGCTTTTAAATAATTCTATTTTTAAGAAAGTATACCTTCTTATATTGTAAACAAAATAGAATAGTCGATTATTTAAGTGTTAAATACGTAAATTGAATAAACTGTGAAACGTTGGGGAAAATGAATAAAAACATCGTTCAAGGTGACAGAAAATAACGATTATTTATCACGGATTCATTGAATAGAACTATAAATCGCGAAGTTCGGAAAAGAAAAAATACAAGCAACCAGTGACATAACAAAGGACAATCACCAGAACTCGTGGAAATGTCAAGATCGCGGTGTGATCCAGATAACAGCTGTTTGTAGGTGGAGTCTGACATTGAATACGTTTAGGGGACATTCCGGTGAGTTAAGGACACGTTCAATTATTATTAGATTTCATCTGATCATTTAAAATGCAAAAAGTTTGTCCTTCAATATTGAATATCAAGGTAGGAACGTTGTTTAGTTTCGTAATAAAGGTGAATAATCAGGACGTAATGCCTATTTTGTTTTTTGTACAAAACAATTCATATCTAGAGAACGGTTTTACTAATTGAATTCAAACTTGGCATGAAGTTTAACCTAAGGATTTTAAAGCTTTTATGGTGTTTTACGTTTCGATTTTTTTTTGAGGAACTAGACAGGCTATAAGGTCGTTTTGGGGGTTGGCGTGCAAAACACGCAATGCTCTGTGTATTGAAAATACTTCCAACAAGGGGGTTACGCAATGTTTTGTGTATTGAAAATACTTCCAACATGGGGGTTGGCGTGCGAAGCATGCAATGCTCTATGTATTTAAAATACTTCCAATATGGGGGTTGGCGTGCGAAGCATGCAATGCTCTATGTATTGAAAATACTTCCAATACGGGGGGTGGCGTGCGAAGCACGCAATGTTTTGTGTATTGAAAATACTTCCAACATGGGGGTGGGCGTGCGAAGCACGCAATGTTTTGTGTATTGAAAATACTTCCAACATGGGGGTTGGCGTGCGAAGCACGCAATGCTCTATGTATTGAAAATACTGCCAACATGGGGGTTGGCGTGCGAATCATGCAATGTTTTGTGTATTGAAAATACTTCCAACAAGGGGGTTGGCGGGCGAAGCACGCAATGCTCTATGTATTGAAAATACTTCCAATATGGAGGTTGGCGTGCGAAGCACGCAATGCTTTGTGTATTGAAAATACTTCCAATATGGGGGTTGGCGTGCGAAGCACGCAATGCTCTGTGTATTGAAAATACTCCCAACAAGGGGGTTGGCGTGCGAAGCACGCAATGCTCTATATATTGAAAATACGTCCAATATGGGGGTTGGCGTGCGAAGCACGCAATGCTCTGTGTATTGAAAATACTTCCAACATGGGGGTTGGCATGCGAAGCACGCAATGTTTTGTGTATTGAAAATACTTCCAACATGGGGGTTGGCGTGCGAAGCACGCAATGCTCTGTGTATTGAAAATACTTCCAGTATGGGGGTTGGCGTGCGAAGCACGCAATGCATTCTGTATTGAAAATACTCACCAAAATGCACTGTGCGTCGGCCGCTTCTCATACTGTTCAGTGTCAAGCTCACATATGCGTCCTTAGCAGTGGACGCGTTAAAAGGGTTTAAACTCAAATCCCCGGTCCTGACCTGACCCCCCCCCCCGCCCGAAAAGTTTTCCTGACTACGGCCTTGAAATGATATAGCTCAAGAAAAATAAACGGATTAATCCAACCGTGCGTTTTAAAATGGCAGCTGTTTGGAAATTTTCAAACCTAAATTCTCAAAAACTGTACATTTTAACAAAAAATATCAAGACACCTTTTTTGTAGCCCTTTCGTTTCCCTATTGCATGGAACTGTCAAAACAATCGGATGAACGGTAGTAGCTAAGTTAAAGATAATGACAGCAAATGTACATACAATAGTGTAGTATTTACTGTCTTGGTATAGGATGCGGGGTTTAACAAACCAATTATTACACATGACCTGACTAATATACTTCATCCGATTGTTTTGTTAAAACAGACATTGTTAGGTTAAACTTCATGCCAAGTTTGAACTCAATCAATCAAACCGTTCTCTATATATGATGTATTTTGTACAAAAAACAATGGCGGATATCTAGAAAACGAAGATTTTTCGGAATTACTTTTATATGAACTTTTTTTCTTATTTCGACCCATAGAAACATTTCCCGAAGTTTTATCCCGTAATTACTGGTCACCCTGTATAATTAATTTAAAGCAAGACAGAAACAGAGAGGTGAGACTTACTAGGCCTGCGTTTTCAATAAAATATTAGTTATTACAAATGAATAAAGTTAATGCAAGAACGCAATATAGATAATTCAACATCGCAGCTGAAACGCTGACGTGAGTTGAGCAAATTTCCAAAATTAAGTTTATAAGCCTATGTTTTAGGGTTTCAACCAACAATCTACACAGGACGGTGCTGAATAGTTGCCTATGTGTACGAAATATATTAGTAGTATGTGTTTGCGCCTAGTCACCTCGCGAGTTTGCACCACGTAGCTTCGAACCGAGTACTCTTATGGTATTTAACGTTTTGATCGATTTTGAGGGAACCAAGCGAGCTATAAGGTCGCGTAAAGAAACAAAATGTGCAGAAAAACATCTTATATTTATATGTTTAGAAAAAACACTAAAAACATTTCATTCTCGTAGGAAACATCTAAAAAATAGTTATTTCTGGTTGTTGGATTTATTTGGTTAACGAACTCGTCTGAGCGACGTAGAAAACCAACATGTGTACCAAATTTGGACCAAATCGGACTTAAAATGCGGCCGCTAGAGTGCGAACACATATACAGGGTGTTTAAAAAAAACGTTCCAAAACTTTGGGATATGATTCCTCATACAAAAAGTAAGAAAAAAGTTCCTATAAACATAGGTCCGAAAACGCTTCGTTTTCCAGATATCCGCCATTTTGTTTTTTGTACAAAATAATTCATATCTAGAGAACGGTTTGACTGATTGAGTTCAAACTTGGTATGAAGTTTAACCTGACAATGATATACCTCAAGAAAAATAAACGATTAAATCCAATCATGCGTTTCAAAATGGCGGCTGTTTGAAAATTTCAAACCTAAATTACTCCAAAACCGTACATTTTAACGAAAAATGTCAAGACACCTTTTTTGTAGCCCTTTTGATTCCCTATCGGATGGTGTAACTGTTATCCCTATCCCAGCTGGTTCAGACTGGGTGATAAATTATAATACCATTATAACAGCTGATTTCAACCAATACCAAGTTACAGCTGATTTCGTAAAACAAATAAGTACATCATTTCAGTTCATTTCTTTGTTAAAACCAAATCAGTAAAACGTGTTTTATTCCAGTTTTTTAGAGTTTTTACTGTCATACCTAATCGTAAAACTTAACATTTGTACATCATTTTAAAGGTTATTAAATGAGGAAGTTTTTAATTTCATATGATATTGCCTTACGTTTCATTTAAGTAGTAAAAAAGTGTCTTGAAATGTAACCTAAAACATTTACTTACCCAACTTCTTATTTTATTTCCAATTTTGAAAGGCATTATTGTTGACAAATCATTACAAAAAACCTTGGTTTTATAGCAAATTTAATTCTTGTTCTAATGGTTTTAATTGCAATTCGATACATTTATTAGTTTTATTTTTATCAAACAAATAGTGCGGCAAAATAGCATGATTTTGAAAAAACACAAAATACGCGACTACAGCCAAACGGTTGAGAATCGGACATGGGTCCATATGAACTTTTTTATTCCATTTACTGAGTAGAACACACTGGCGAAGTTAATGGTGTCAGTAGAAACTCACCCTGTATATATGATTTTTAATGACACCCTAAAACGTGTTCTGGGGACCATGATCGGTGCTCATTTGCTATTCCCGACTTTGGGTCTTACCATAAGGGCCACTGCAATAGCTCATTTTTCCTATGGAAATTCGCTAATAATTTCCCAAAAATATTCGAAATTTGCTCAAGACTTTCAACCAGCCTTCACAACATTAATTGAATCTATAGATCAGAACTTGACATATTTAATGATTTTTGTTCGTGGGCCTGGATAATATTTTTTAAATTTAAATTTGTTTGGTAATTTTTTCCGATTGTATTATGAAAGACTTTACATTAAAGTACTTTAATATTCGCGCATACAATGAGTTAATTATTTTAGTTTTAAAGACAGTTTGTCTAATTTATCTAAATAATTTTAAAACCGAAGAACTGAGCCACAATAATAGTCTACCTTTTAACCTACCTTTATAGAAATGTAAATTTATACACAAAGCGTTACAAGTGTCTACTATTAAAACATTCAGTTGTTTTCACACTTGTAGAAAAGCCTGTAACTTGTACAACTTTTGCGAAAAACATCTGAAATTGTTAAAAAGTGTCCTGTGTCTTGTAACTTGTAACTTTTGCCGAATAGGCCCCAGGTGGTGATTAGGTGCGTGATGTTATTGGTCAAAACGATTTGATATTGTTGAGAAATCGTGGTATCACTAACGCCGCTACGGTCCTATAAAGAAACATTGGTTTCAAGAGAAATGGAATAAATGTACTAGAAATTAAATACATTTAGTTGAGGGTAAACCCCCCTAAAATTTCGAATTTTTTTAAAACCTTTCTTAGCGAACACCTAGGGCCCTAGAGGAAGCTACATACCGAATTTCATTCCAATCCGTTCGGTGGTTTTTGAGAATTCGTGATGAGTGAGTCAGTGAGTGGTATTTGATTAGCATGTACACTTTCAATATTTATTATTGAAAATATAAATCATTTAAGGTTCTTATTGTGTTTACTATCATAGAGAGAATACAAATTAATGTTTTGTTATTTTTTAACCTAAATAAAAGAATTAAAACTCCAAAAGCAGATGCTTCTTAACTTGTGCTGAAAGGTTCACTTATGTAAATATATGTAAATAGAAAACACATATATATAGGCCTACATACATGTTCACTTTTTGTATTATGCTCAAAACATATTGCGTTATGGTTTTCTGTCAGGGGGGGGGGCAAAGTTTGTTATTAAACATAATATTCAGTAACACTGTTATGTCAGGTAACAATTGAAAGGGCTTTAATTAAGAATATAGTAAAAGCTATGATTTTAAGGAGTTAAAATCGAGGTCATTTAGACATTTTTACACCGTATCATTGATGGGTAATTTAAAAAATATTCTCAAAAATGTTAAGAAAACCTCACTAAACATAAATAAATTCTACCAGGATATAGTTTGCGTGATATTCTACTTACAGAAAATGTTAATGTCTAGAAGTGGTTTGGACGAATCAGCACTATTTTACCTGGAACAAGCAAAACAAAATAATAACATTTCAAAGAAATATAATAGTAAAAAGTATGTGTTTAACACGTTCACTTTTACGCAAATTTCGTATTTCCTGTGCTAGGAGCCGACCTTTTATTTATTATATTTGTAGAATAAATGAGTAGAAATTACTTTATTTTTTATTTTTGAACCTTTATACGTAATAATCACTAATATTTTAAAGCGGACGCACATGTGCGTCCATAGCACGTAGGCTTAAAATTGTAGCCGTGTATTGAAAATACTCCCATTACGGGGGTTGGCGTGCGAAGCACGTAATGCATTGTGTATCGAAACTTCTCCCAATACCCCGTTGGCGTGCGAAGCACGCAATGCTATGTGTATTTAAAATCCTCCCAATACGGGGGTTGGCGTGCGCACCACGCAATGCTTTGTGTATTGAAGATACTCTCAATATGCGGAATGGCGTGCGAAGCACGCAATGCATTGTGTATTGAAAACACTCCCATACGGGGGTTGGCGTGCGAAGCACGCAATGCTTTGTGTATTGAAAATACTCTTAATATAGGGGTTGGCGTTCGAAGCACGCAATGCAATGTGTATTGGCGTGCAGTGCACTGTGCATCGGTCGCTTCTCATAGTGTTCAGTATCAAGCTCACATGTGCGTCCTTAACAGTGAACGTGTTAAAAGAATTCCCAGTTACTTATTCAAAACTAGTGATATACGAGGCTGAGTCTCCACCTTGAAGCTTGAAAATATCGACTGAAAATATCGACACCTAGAGATCTCTACTCCAATCGGCTGACGGTCTCGATCCGTTTTATCCATTACCTTTTAAATGTGTAACCGTATCGTGTATACTTTTGTATTATTAAAACGGAGAGGATTTATTGGCTACAAACGTTTCTCGCGACCTTGCACCACTCTTTTATCCAAATGAAGGGTTGAATTTTTTGTACATTGGGCCAAACATATTTCATCTATATAATGTTATAAAGAGGTAAAATTTGTTTGTTTGTGTGTAGGGGGTAATCTCTGGAACTACTGAACCGAATGAAAAAATAGTTTTACTAATAAAAACCTACACTATCCCTGGGTAACATAGGCTACAAATCATTTTGATAAAAAACATTTGTAAATTTAGTCGGAAAAATTCTGAGGTTAGGCCTAGACTGATGAATCAACTCAACTGAATAAAATAACAGATACAACAGCTGTTTGTAATATGTCCATTAAGAGCTGATTTCCAACTTTGAATCAATTATTTGTATTTCCAACTTTTGGGTTATTTTTTTATTAAAGCGTAGACCTGAGCCTTGCTGGTTCTTTTAACCTTTATTATAACTGCTGTTATAAAAATTCGAAATAATTTGATTTGAACATTTAACATTATTTACCATCTTAGCTTTGGGGTTATTATTAATCCTACACCGTCATTATAAAGAAAAATAACATGATTATGAGTATAGAAGGTTTCAACGGGGTTGGCGTGCGGGGCACGCAGGGCTTGCCAGTAGTACATTATAATTAAATTTCAAGACAATTAGTTGCCTTCTAAAGGTATGGCTTGTTCCTCAGCTGTCGAATAGTGAATACCCTCAAAATATTATAAATATTCGTAAGTAGTCTATATTGTGTATTAGTGTTTGCAACGGATTGCAACTTTATTATTATAATTTCATTTTCCTTTAAGTATTCATGTGTACGTATATATGAAATATTGGGTTTTCAATAAGAATTTTATACATTTTTAGGGAATAATTGGCATTGTAGGCCTACTGGTACAAAATCACTCAGATGCAGCGATGTCGAACTAAAATAAAACTACGAAGTAGACTAAAAATTATAATTTTTATAATTGAATTTTTTTATTTCCCTCCTGACCTTTGTAACCTTGTACCGGTATATGATGAATGACTTCTTGGTTAGTCATTAATTGCAACTGTATGGATGTATTGAATTTAATAATCAACTATAAAAGCGAGAGTACGTGCAACTATAGATACATACGTACGTACGTAAGTGAGTAACATACAATATAACAGCTGATTTCACCCATAATCTGTATTATACTTAAACAAAACCTAGCGTAGGTTGTAATTTGGGTTTATGTTCACAATTACAATCATAATTTCTTGAGAAGTTGATTTTTTAAAATAATATATGAGTTTTAGAACTAATGTATGATGCAATAAGTTATAAGATTTGCTTTGAGGTTATATACTGTATATAAATACAACCTTTTATCATCAATATATTCATTTATGCAAATTTAAAGAAGAGATGCTTATTCGTTTCCCTTCGGAAACATTCTCACATCTTCGGATAACGTATAAACATATAAGATCATTAATTTCTTCAATATAATATTAATAACTTCTAAATTATTTGATCTATAAAATACGAAATAAAAAGCCATTAAAAGATAATATTTTTATATTTTTTTAATATGTAATAACTTAGGCCTATATAAATAATATTGTTTTAAAAACAGGCCTACAGTTTTATAATCATTATAATTGTACACATTTACAGAGTTAAAAATCCTCGTCAGCATAGTTAGGTAGGCATAGATAAAGTCTGTTCTTTTGAAATAGTATTTTTTTTAAATGATGTATTTTTGATGTGTATCCAATAATTAATCTGCCTGCGATTTTTTCACGGGGCTTGCTAGTTTATACTGGGTATCCCACGAAGAGGTCCCTATTTTTGAATTAATATATTAGATACACCGAACACTCTACAAACCTGAAACTCAACAGTCCTAACAAACACATATGTAAAAGAAATACACCTGAGTATCAGTTAATTCTGACACATTAGGACAAAATGGCGGGATATCAAAGAAATAGTACCTTTTCGTTAAAATAGTTTTATTTGCTCAAGTATTACAACATAATTATTGAATTTTAACGATGTTACTAAGCACTAAACAACATTAGGGAATTAAAGATATAAGTAACTCATAAATAAATTAAATCTATTTGATCCATAAACCTTATTCAAACTGATGTCCATTGATCGCAATGCACTGATGACAACGAAATAGAAAACAGTCATACGCTTTGCTGAACAACTCTCGAGGTATCAACAACAGTTCCTCTTCGATCAACCTCATTAGTTCATCGTCTGTCGCAATGTTATGACAAAACCTTCTCCTTCAAAAAGCCCCACAGAAAAAAGTCACAAACAGTCAAGTCTGGAGACCTTGGGGGCAAGTCCATGAAGCTGCTGCCACGACCTATCCAACGGTTAGGAAGATTTCGGTCCAAAACTGCTTTGGCCACATTAGCATAATGCGGAGGAGCTCCATCCTGTTGGGAAAAAACGTCTTTCATCTCAGGCTGAGAAAGATGAGGAACTATTTGATTGCTTAAAACTGAGAATAGCTGTTCCTATTCTAAATAAAAGTAGGTTTACCCTTAAAATACGATTGCTGATTTTGTTGTTTTTTTTTGTTTTTCCGCCATTTTGTTTGGATCAGTCAGAATTAACTGATACTCAAGGGTATTTTTTTTACATATGTGTTAGTCACGACTGTAGAATTTCAACTCTGTAGAGAGCTCTATACGTCTGTCATATCAATTCAAAAATAGGGACCTCTTCGTGGGACACCCGGTACATAACTATTATTAGTAATTAATTTACTATCTAAACATGTTACAATTTCAAATTATTACTTTTATAATTAATTTATATTTAGAAATAACCTTAAGTTCTTTTCTGCTTTTCAAAGGATGGCAAAGGGTACCAAGGGATGTTGAAATGAAGCTACAAGATTGACGCACTGACAAACAGACTTAATAACACTGCTAATGCCCTTTAGAAAGCAAATCCGATATTTTTGTTTTCCTAACGCTAATGTACATAGAACATGGATACTATAAGAACTCAAACAAGATACACACTGTAAAGAGTACGGATACAGCAGTGTGAAACTGCAGCGGAGGTCGAGTGTAGAGTCTGTCTAGTGCCCTGATCAGACAAGCACCGCAGCTATTCTCGCCTATAAACGTTTCAAATAAATTTGCTATTTTTTCCAGTAAATATTGTAATAATTTTGGTTTCAATAAACTGATTCGTGAAGTTTAACAGTTTTGTCTACCCTTACGTAACCTTAGGTGTTACAGGTGACTGACATTTGCTTCGTCATCCTGACAAAGTAAAAAGTTATAAGAATAATTACATTTATTCATAAAATATGACAACCCAGTGCCCAGAGACCAACAAAGCGGAGATCAAGTTTAATACAAACTATTATAATTTAATGACGTAATCATTGAGAAAAGCTAGAGATTTTTCTTTTTATTCTAACCCTACAACCGGCAATGGTTATTAACCATTAAATGCATAGTGATGCATAAATGAGTCAAACCGAAATATTACGTTTAAATCGGCAAATTTGCCTGTGTTCAGACTTAAATTCATGATGTTTCATATCTGTGTCAGTCCTATGTAATTTAGTTCCTTATTTGGCCGTTAGAATGCAGGAGAATTCACTTTGAGTGGTGAAAATATTGTAAACTTGTGTACTAGTACTTCGATACATTTTAGGTTTTAACCCTTAAATGCATGTTGTTGTAGAAATACGACAGTCATTTTGTGTTGCTTTTACTTTAGTTAAAACACAATTTGGAGCTTTGCAGCATAAAGATGTATTTCTGCAACATTCTATTCTTCATTTTAGTTGATCCTAAGGCTCCTAGATGGAGATAGTGTAACGACGGTGGTCCGCCTAAAGGGGCGAGATAGGCAATATGGTTGCTTTGTAAAGTAGCTAAGAGCGTTCTATTCTATACAAGCCTTCGTAGCCGAGAGGTAACGTGGGGTCTTCCTGATCAGTAGATCCCGGGTTCAAATCTCGTGAGACCAGGTAACTTTTCATATCTGTGGTTTGAGGGTAGGAGGGCGGAAGTAAAGCAAACGGTGGTTGGCTCGCTGACGGGATATGACTAGTTACCTGGTCTAAAAGCTTGAGATGTTTTGCATAATTTTACTGTAGTATATATATATATATTATTTTTAAAAAAACCAACCTCAATTTTATATTTTTAAAATTAAATCATGCATTTAAGGGTTAAAATGGACTTTTTGGGCGTTTGTAAGCATTTTTTCAAAACATTCGACAAATATAGCAACTTTACCCCAATGTAAAAGTCTTCCATAGATTTGTTTTTGTAGAAAAAGGTCCAACGAGTTCATTTATGCCAGTAACAAATTGATTGATGCAAAATTTACAAAGTTATTAGCTCAAGATTTAGGCCTGCGTAAAAAGTAGTAAACATTTTTTTAATGTTTTCAAAATAATTAAAAGTTTTGTAATTTAGTTCTAAATAGAACTGTATGAAAATATATACCAATTTCAAATTTCTTGTTTTAGAAACACCAATTTTTATGTTCCTTCTACAAGACTGCTAACAAAACTATGCCTAGTTTGAATAATTTAGGAAATTTAGCTTTGCCCAAAAATGAAATATTATTATAACAAAGTGTATAATAACTTTCGAGCCGGTTTTTAGTGTTTTGCAAGTATATTTAAAAACAATTCGCCAGAAATAGTAATTCTATCCAAAAGTGTCCTGTACCGTTTTTGTAGAGAAAGGATCAAAGAATTCATATATGCAAAAATTTATTGATGTACAGCTGTAAAAGTTATTAGCTCAAGAAACAAAAAAATGTTCAGTTACGAAAGGTAAATTTCAACTTTAGGCCTAAATAACAAGTAGTAAACATTTTTTTTTCATAAGCGTAAAAACGTTTCGTGATTTAGTCCTAAATAAAACAGTATAAAAACATTTATCAATTTTAAATTTCTTATTTTGAAAACACCAATTTTTATGTTCCTTCTACAAGACTGCTAACAAATCTATGCCTAGTTTGAATAATTTAGGAATATATGCTTTGCCAAAAAATGAAATATTATTATAACAAAGTGTAGAGAATAAATTATAGAATTAATCTGTATACTTGTAAATTCTTATTTTGTAAACGTATTTTATTTAGTTTTACTTGAATCACAAAATTATATCAAACGAATACAAACTCTCACGTACGAATCAGATACATAACAACGCATTCAAAGCGCGAGTTTTGAATTTCTCATTTGTCTGTATTTTCCAGGACTGTACGCATACAACCGTTAGAGTAAGCGTGGTTTGCTTCACACGAAACGAAAGATTGGACTTTCCTCTACAAATCGATATAAACATATCTATACAAGTATATCGATTTCGACAGATATATCGAATCGAAAATGTGCCGTTTCATTGGTGGAAAACTGTCCAATGCGAGGGTTTACAAAAAGCTTTATATTTTCGAAACTATAAGAGTGAAGACAGACAGGAAGGCAGTCTTAGAAAATTCAAGTCTTGACGAATCCAAAGGTACCTTTATATTATTGTCAAAATATTTCTGTCGAGCGACATTGAGCCTTAGAGAAGTGACGTATTTGTGTAATTTCCTATTGATTTCTAACGGGCCATTAATTGATTTAGAAAACTACAATTTTCAAAAAATGATTACATATTTAAATATACGTTTTGGAAAAACTTTGTAAATACAAAAATTAAAGTTTCAAATATTTCCTTTCTAATGGTTTCTGTTTTATTGAGATTGGATGATTTTTAGTGGGTGAAATATTCGATGTTCTCAGACGTTACGAAAGTGCTGTCTCGGTTAGCTGAGTTGACACTATAGTGTTGTCTGTCGGTTGTAGGGTTAAAAAATATATTTTGCTTGAAAGACGAACAAATTATTTTCAGAGTTATCCCGGATAAGATTAATATTGCTGGATGAAGTTTCTGTGGTGTTTCAATACTAGTTTTACGATTGTTTGAAAATAAAATATCCAGTTTATTGGTATAGGCGAAGAACGCTTCAATTGGTTAGTTTTATTGCTTTTAACAATAAAACACATCTTAAATAATCCCATTCTTACGATGTAGGAAATGGTTTATAGTGCGAAGATAGTTGAAAACTTTTCCCTTGCAAAGGAGTGGTGATAACAGAGACTGTAAAGGTGAAGCTATAAACACCCTTCACATCAAGTCACGTCATGTCAAGTCACGACACGTCCCGTCCCGTCCATTCCCGTCGTTTTATGTAGGGTGGCTATACGCACCCGTCACTTCGCGTCACGTCAAGTCCAGGCGCGAAAAATATATTTTTATATCGGTATAATTTCAAGGGCACTTTGGGTGTTTTGCTTTTGGGTTACAACGCTATAGCCCAGTCGGTATAGGTTTCAACTACCAGTAATTTGCAATACGACAGAATTTTTTTTTATAAGTACATTAAAGTATGTAGATTAACAAAAAAAAAGTTTACCAGTCTATCGATTTCCAAAAGTCGAAAAAAAAATCGATTATCATTTTTTTTCGATTATCCTTAATATTTCGAGCTGGGATGAAGATAGAGGAAAATAAAACATACCATCATGTAGGGGAGGTATTTTTCAACAAAAAAGATCATATGTATTTATTTCGTCCGAGTAATGGTTTGTCTGGAAAAAATTCGATAATGCAGGTATGTATTTTGCAGCCGGGGAAATCACTAAAAGGGGACATCTTATTCATATATGAAGCGTTGGCTCATTCTAAATCGGCCGAATTTTAATATATCGAATTGAAACTTGACATAGGAGTTAAAATATATACTTTAAATATTTATGCTTAGTCTCAGCTTGTTATCTTGAAAATGACCCGATCTAGGAGTCGATTTCGATTATCGATTTTAGGAGTACCGGACTCACGAACTAATTTCAATCTATTCCAGTTTCGTCAATTTTTGGAATATCAACATCAAATTTGTTTTACAAGTTGAGTACACCAGTATAAATATTCTTAGTAAGTATGAACGATTTTTTTCTTGTTATTTTTAAAAACGAGGCGCTTGAAAATGGTCTTCTGTTTTACCTATCTCGTTTTAACTATAACACCTTTGGATTCAACGACTCTATTTTCGACATTTTTGAACATATCAATTTAAAAATTGGTACAGAAGTTAAAAACACAATTGTTTTTTGCTATACTTATTTTAAAAACTATATTTAAAAAATTGACTAATCTGCAGCCGATTAACTCAAGCGTTTTGATGAAAAATCTAAAAAGGTCTAAAATTATACTTTTTTAAGTTACTTGTGCTTTGAAAAGTAAATAATAAAAGAGAAATTGTGATGAGTGAGTCAGTGGTGCTCGGTGAGAATGGTTTTCAAAAAATTCGAAATTTTAAGGGTGTTTGTCGGGGATCAAAGTTATTAAATTACGATCACACACACACGATCACTTTAATGTTCAATTCACTAATGTATTCCGAAATTACTATCTAAAAGTTCGGTTTAAATTTTAATTCAAAATATATTTTTCAGCTTAATTTACTTCAAACCTACTAGTATTATATATCACTGCGTTCAGAAAAGCCTAAATTTTAAGAAAAAAAGAAAAAAATAATTTATTAATGGTCCGTCTCCCTTTAAAGCAAACAAAAACAACTACAAATGCTTACTATATTTTAATTCAATTCAAACATTGGTTGTTACACATTATACAGTATATAAAACAACTGATTTGGATTAACAACTGAATATAATTTTAGGTTAGGCCTAAAATGAAGCAAAACACTATTATTTCTTTCTGATCACAAGATGCCGAGTTCGAATCTAGGCTAGGGAGACCAGATATCTAATCATATCTGTGGTTTGAGGGTAGGAGGGCGGAAGTAAAGCAAACGGTGGTTGGCTCGCTTCCAAGCTGACGGGATATGACTAGATATCTGGTCTCCAGCTGGGGCTGTTTTGCATAATTTTACTAAAGTATTTATGTATGTATATATATTTACTTAAAAAACCAGGAAAATTAAATTTTATATAATTTAAATAGTTCAGGGTAATGATTATACTACCATGTGTTCATATAGGGGCATAAAACATGCTGTAAAAATTTTATTTTCTCTTCTGAGAAGACATAAGTTGGACGATATTTTTGAAGATCAGGAAGACAAGGAAAACCCATCTTACAGTGCTAGACAGTATTAAAGTTTTGAGGTTAGTGCAATAGATTACGTTTTTGACTTTTTCCGAAAGTTTGATTTTTCATCTCTGGTGCACGTTTTCTCAGTTTATGATACTCCTAGAAAAATAAAAATTTTACTGAATATCAACCTTCATATAATCTAGTGTCTCTTGCAAGGATTTAAAAAAAAATTAATATTTAACTTTGATAAAAATTAATTTGTATACTTT
>JAGFPH010007032.1:22402-34866 GCA_018207615.1 Philaenus spumarius | reverse complement strand
TTTTGTTATTGTTATTGTGTAAGGTTTAATAAATGCAATTATTATTATTATTATTATTATTATTATTATTATTATTGCAACCTGATCTTACAGTAAACCGAATCAAAGCGTAACGATATTTCATAAACAGTTGCGTGGACAATAAACACACTTTTTATTGTATTTCACATGGATGCACGTACGATAAATAAAAGCATGGAAATAAAGAACGGTGTTGTTTTAAAGGGTTTGTAGTTTATTTGTTTTAAATCACGCAAGGGAGAAACGCCCCGGTTGACCTATATAGGGCCTAACTATCGGCCTTTATACCGTAGAACGTTGAAAAAGAAAAGTTAATGTGTATACCATGCTCATAAACATATACTACAGTAAGTATAGCTAGCTTGAAACAAATAAAACTAGAATATTTTGTCTAGACCATTTATTTAGCCTAATATTGATGTGTGCTTTTTGACTCCCAAATGTATGTAGATCAGTCCTATACTAGTAGTTCTGTGAACGGTAGACCTCGCTCGTTGAAATAACAAATGTGGTTTTGAGCTTAGGTTAAAAATAGTGTGCCAGTAAGGAAGTAAGCACAAGGTTTAGCCAGTGCAACATTATTTACAATTCCCGCGATTCCGGGATTTCTAGTTCTGGTTTTTATATTTTTTCTTCAGCTTTAACTGCTAAAGATTTTCTTTTAGAGGCATTGTGTTTTATTTAGGTTAACAATGCTTAAGATAGCTAACAATATCGCGTTATAGAGGGACAACATACAATTAAATATTTACATACTTAAATAACTCAAACTTAACAATGTATCATAAGTTAACTTAAGTTCCATATCATATTCCAATATTAGAAATAATGAAAACAAACGATGTTAAAACGTCGTGATAGTGATCTCAACCCATGTACCAACACTTCCCACGGTGTCCTACTGTCATTTTTTGTATGTCCTTTATCGCCGCGAGGTTTTATTAGTTTCATCTCATTTTTTAATTCAAGTAAAGCTAAGTCAAATACTTTTATGAAATTTACAATGATAATTTACAGGTATACAGTTCATTTCTTTGATTTATCCTCTACCCTTTCTTATAATTGTACCAATCTTACAAAAGAATAATTAAGGGAACGGAAACGATACTGGGCCACATAGATTGGTACTGTTCAAAACTTACCTTAGAATTTAAATATCACCAAAAGTAGAAATATTTCAGCTTATCTCTTACAATGCACAGGATACCTAAAGGTTACCTCAATAAACTATAGAAATAGGTATAATTTTAGGTTTATTAACCAAGTTAAGTAAAAGTTTATACGCCCTTAATACAAAAAAAATTATTAATACGCCCTTAATACAAAAAGATTGAGATTAAAAAAAAGGAAAACATATATATTTTATTAAATTGAATTTTAAAAACCCTCCCCAAAAATAAAAATCAAAAACCCTCCCTTTCAATAATAATTACAGAATTTATACAGAAGATTTACAAGTTACAAAGTTTTAACATGAAGTACCATGGATTTGTTTTAAGAAAAAAAAATATATATATTTGTCGTTGGCCAACTCTAAAAGGTAATTATAAATAATTGAGTAATTAGACAAAATTTATTATGAGACGTCTCTCTATATATATAAAAAAAAAAAGGTGTGAAATTTCTAATATGCAGCCCTTAGGGCTAAGGTCCGAAATGTGCTAGCTTGCTCCTCCCAATTTATTTAATACTAACATATCCTAAATAGTACACATATGCAAAAATTATTTTCAAAATACAGCCTATTTAACACTTAACATAAAGAAAAGAACAAATGCAGATAGTTCTCATTTTTTAAATTAACTTCTGTCTCTAATTAAAACTCAGTAGAAATATTTTGATTATGTATTCAATTTTCAGTTGCAAGGTAGGCCTTTTCTAATTGTAGTAGTTGCAGGTTATCTCATTGCATTAAACATCCCCTGCAGTTGGACCAGTTTAACTGTATAACACAGATAACAATTTCCTTTTTAGAAAACTTGCAGTTATTTAAATAAGCATAAAATGATAGTTCTTTGAGTTGGCTGTTTTATTGAATTTTGTAGCACAAATAGCAAATTGCTACATAGATGGTGATTGTTAATATAACATGCGTAATGTTGCATAACACTGTCTGTACATGTTAGGTAAGCCACATGGTAACATAAAAGAAATGTTAACGTTTAGTTACATATCAGCAATATATTTTGCTTATAGCTTATTAAAAGTTTTCAATATCTGTTACACTGCAGAAATACTTCACAGTTATAGTTAATTAATGCATAACACTTTAGGCTTGTTTGTGGAAATATCTTTAGGCTTTAACAATAACCAAAATGATATCGGCTTTATAGTTTTTTGTAGGCTGTAAGAATTACATTTAAAATTTAGGCTGTAGTAAAAAGAAATACATAGGTTTCTCTAATAAATTGAACAAAATGAGTTAGGAAGTTATACATGAACCAAGAGTGGAAATAACCTAATTAAGTTTTACAAGTAATATTTTATAATTATTAAGGTAAAGCTAAAATATTCTACCTGGTATGCGGAAAACAAAAGGTTTAGAAGTAATTCATGTTCTTCAGCGACACACGTTACCCCGATCAAATTATTTAAAGTTTGGTAACATTACTACCACTTGGCAGCGTCTAAAAGTTTTCGTTTGTAACGGTCTAATGGCCGACCTACTAGTACAAACTTATGACCAAGCAATTTTTACTTGACGAGATAAAGGGACAGCTGATCGTTTGTCGGATTACAAAATGCCATCGCATACTAAACCAGTGTAACACCGTACAGAGTCGACATCTGGCGGAGAAAAGGATAACTATTTGGGGACTGGGTGAAGGTTAAATGATAGAAAGGTTGTAAATGTCGATAGACGTTACATCATAATATGTCATTTTTGGGCAAATGATATACTCCTAAATTACTATTCAAAACAGGCCTAGTTTTGTTAGCAGTCTTGTAGTAGGAACATAAAAACTGGTGATTTCAAAATAAGAAATTTTAAATTGATAAATATTTTTATACAATTCTATTTAGAACTAAATTACGAAACTTTTTTACATTTATGAAACAAAATACAATAATTTTTACTACTTTTTATGTATGCTAAATATTAAACATTTTCCTTTCGTTACTGAACGTGATTGTTTCTTGAGCAAATAACTTTTTAAATTTTACTTCAATCATTTTTTTTACTGGCATATATGAATTCTTTAAACCTTTATCTACAAAAAAGCTGTGGAAAACTTTTGAATTGGTTTAGAACAAACGTATAAAAACATGGTTGAAATACAAAAACTTCTTATTTTTTAAAATTTTAAGGATTTTTAACAAATTCGAAGTTTACGGCCATTTTGTGAGCTTACCGTTAGAAATACGGAAAAAAATCACGAATACAATTTTGTTTAAAATTTAATTTGCTTATGGTAAAATGTTATTAGTTTTTAAATTCGACTTGAGGTTAAGCCACAAACTGGCTTTGGAAAAAAGCTTACACTGAGAGAAACGGTCCGGCCGTCATTTTTATTTTATTTAAGGGGTTAAAAATGAAAAATGGAAAAAAACCGTCTTATACATGGCTCGGCCTAGGAATAAGGAACATTCATGCAAAAAATCATCAAAATCGGTCAAGGCGTTTGGCCGTAATCGTGAGACAGACACACAGACACACAGACGAAATGCCGAACGGTCGAGTTAAAACGGAGACCTCGCTTACGCTCCTCGGTCAATTACATTAAGTAAATACTGTATACGGTGTGTAACTAAACTTTCTGGTCCCTTTTTGTGGATTTGTTCCTGGGACCTAGACAAATATATTTCACTACATAAACTGGATCCACGGGTGCTTTCTTATTCGTCTGTCTGTCTGTTTTTTCACAAAATAATTTATATCTAGAAAATGGATTGACCGATTGAGTTCAAACTTGACATAAAGTTATACCTAATAATTATCTATTTTAAGTAAAATAAGAGATTATATCCAATGATGAGTTTCAAAATGGCGACTGTTTGAAAATTTAAAACCTAAATTACACAAAAAACCGTACATTTTAACAAAAAAATTTAAAAACACCTTTTCTGTAGCTCTTTCAATTCCCTTTCGGATGGTGTAACTATCAAAACATTAGGATGAGGGAAAATAGTTAGTTAAAGATAATAATATATGTACATACAATATTGTTGTATTTACTGTGTTGGTATAGGATGCCGGGTTGAACGAACCAATTATTAAACATAACTTAACTATTATCCTTCATCCGATTGTTTTGACAGATACACCATCCGATGCAGAATAAAAAGGACTTCTGCAATTTTTTCTTGATATTTATTTTATAAAATGTACGGTTTTTGTGTAATTCAGGTTTGAAATTTTCAAACAGTCGCCATTTTAAAACGCATGATTAGATATAATTGCTTATTTTAATTAAAATAGATCATTGTTAGGTTAAACTTTATGTCAAGTTTGAAATCAATCAGTTAACCGTTCGCTAGATAAAAATGAAAATTTAGTGAACTAAATAAAATGGCGGATGTATGAAAAAAAAGTATTTCCTGACACATGTCCAATAGATTTTTTTCTCATTCTTATGTGCTGAATCATATCCTGCAATATTTCAGAGTCATTACGAAACATCCTGTAGGCTATATATAAATATCTTAGTAAAAATTTGCAACACATCTCAATATTGTGGTTACGTATGCTGTCATTATCTTAAATTTAATTATCTATTATCCTTCATTCGATTGTTTTGATAGTTACACCACCCGATAGGGAATTAAAAGGACTACAAAAAGGTGTTTTGCCAATTTTTTTTTGGAACGAAGTTCCCTTACGAGGCTTGCGGTAGGAGTTGACAAACAGGAAAAAGGTGAAGAATTAATTATAACCTCAAAGCTAAGATGGAAAACACAGGTAAATCTCCATTCATTGTAAATACATTCAATAAAAATAAAATTTTGGTCAGTCTAGGCCCAACCTAAGTTTAAATTACATTTGATTTGTAGAAAAGGCGTAATGAACTTCGTACCACGACCGCACACATTTTTTAAATTTAAATGTATAGTTTTTTTTGGCAATTCAGGTTTGAAATGGTCAAACAGCCGCAATTTTTGAAACTCATCGTTGGATATAGTCGCTTATTTTACTTAAACTGGATCATTGCTAGATATAACTTCATGTCAAGTTTGAACTCAATCGGTCAAACCGTTCTCTAGACAACAATTATTTTGTAAAAAAAATAGACCGACTGACACACTAAAAAGTAAGCACCGTAGACCCATGTTTATATTGTGAAACATTGTCTGCTACATGTGTTTTTCTCCAATGAAGACAAACTAACACTGCCTACTAGATAGAAAATTGAATTTACTTTCATTCTATGTGAAGCGCAAGTTTGTCCGATAACTATTAGCTTCGATATATCGATTTTACGAATCGTCTCACTGCGAGACGATAGCACTTGATAAGGGAGTCAAATCGTCTCGTAGCCAGACTTCATCACTTCGAGGGTTAAGGGTCGGCTCTAGTAAAACAGAAGGCAACCTTCGACTTCCTATAGCGGCGGTAGGTTACGCGGACATTGCTCATCCTAAATCCATTTATAACCCGCAATTATTCAAAATAGCGTTTTTAAAAAAATACCAAACTCTTGGGGACAAAATTCTTCATCCGAATGGCTTGCTAATTTGTCGCTATAATTAATAGTTACAACGTAAAAAATATTTAAAATCACCATATAGCGGCCGTAGGTTACACGGAAATTGCTCAGCCTAAATCCATTTAAAACCCGCAATTTTTCAAATAGCGTTTTTAAAAAAATACCAAAATTTTGGGAACGAAATTCTTCAGGCGAATGGCTTGGCAGTTTTTCGCTATAATTAATAGTGACAACGTAAACAAATATTAAAACTCAATGTTTTAAATTGTTAATAAATATTAAACAAAATATTTTTCTTAATTTTTAAAAAGCCATTTGCATGCATATTGACCATAGCTTTAAAATGACATATCGTTTATAATTTTCCGATCAAAAATAAAGGACAAATTTGGATTTTAATTTAACATTGGTCTTATGGAGTGTCAGCCAACATGGCCGACAGCTAGAGCCGACCCTTAAAGGATGGCTACGTTTACGACTTTTGAAAATGCCTCACATTTTGTTTATGATTTAACTATTATTTATTATAACTGCAAACATAATTGAAGTCTGTTGATGGTTTTATTGGTAGAATAACAATACATAGTAAGTGGAATATAAGAAAAAGTTATTGGATTATTGTTGTAGTTTTGAGTATAGATATAAAGTGTTTACTATAAATAAAAATTGTAAATACTAAGGAAGGCCCATGAGTGCTCCGCACGCTAACCCATTTGGAACCTTCTATACACACAATTATGTTATGTTTTCCTTATAATAAATGTGAAGGACTAATAATAAACTCAAAGCAAAGATTGTACAAATGTCCAAATCAAATTATTTCGTACGTTTTATAACAGCAGTTATAATAAGGTTAAAAGAACCAGCAAGGCTCAGGTCTACACTTTAATAAAAACCTAACCTAAAAGTTAGAAACATAAATAATTGCTTCTAAGTTTAAAATCAGATGTTATTGGAAATATTAGAGTAAACAGCTGATCACTGTAACAACAATGCACATATTTATTTATTTCGAATGACGCTCCCGTTGCCGTAAAATATTTAACACTAGGGGAAACGCCTGCGTCCTCCGCACTCCAAACCTGTTGGTAACTTCTATAAACATATTCATGTTTTCTTTATAATAAACTAGCTGACCCGTTGCCAGCTAAACCACGGCGTTGCCCGTGGTGGTTGGTATTTTCAGTCTTTTTAACGTAATTGTATTCTTTTTAAGTGTTATGTGAGTGAGTGGTATTTGGCTTTCATATATATAGAGCTTTAATAATAAAAGCACTATTGTCATAATAATAAAAGATCTGAAATTATGATTTTAGTAACTTTGATCCCCCCAAACCCCTCCTAAAATTTCGAAATTTTCAAACCCTTTGTTATAGGCACCTATGGCCCTAGAGGAAGCTACACTCCAAATTTCATTCCAATCTGTTCTGTAGTTTTGAAGAAATCGTTTTTTAATAACTTTGATCCCCCCCAAATCCCCCCTAAAATTTCGAATTTTTTCAAACCCTTTCTTAGTGAGCACCTATGGCCCTACAGGAAGCTACATACCAATTTTTATTCCAATCCGTTCGGTAGTTTTGAAGAAATCGTGATTTAATAACTTTGATCCCCCCAAACTCCCCCCCCCTGAAATTTCGATTTTTTTCAAATGCTTTCTTAGTAAGCACCTATGGCCCTAGAGGAAGCTACATACCAAATTTCATCCCAATCCGTTCGGTAGTTTTGAAGAAATCGTGATTTAATAAATTTGATCCAACCAAATCCCCCCTAAAATTTCGAATTTTTTCAAACCCTTCCTTAGTGAGCACCTATGGCGCTAGAGGAAGCTACATACCAAATTTCATTCCAATCTGTTCGGTAGTTTTGAAGAAGTCATTTTTTAATAACTTTGATAACCCCCAAACCCCCTTAATGTTAAATGTTCAAATCAAATTATTTCGTATATTTTATAACAGCGGTTATAATAAATTTTAAAAGAACCAGGAAGGCTCAGATCTACTCTTTAATAAAATCCTAATCTGAAAGTTAAAAATACAAATAACTGATTCAAAGTTTTAAATCGGGTGTTAATGGGAAATATTAGAGCAAACAGCTGGTTTATCTATTTTGTTCAATTGGTTGCTATGGTAATTAATCAGTCTAAGTCTAACCTAAAAATGTTTCCAGACTAAATTTACACACATTGAAAAAAACGTTTTTATCAACATTAATTATGGCCTATGTTACCAGGGATAGTGAAGCTTTTTATTAGTAAAACTGTTTTTTCAATCGGTTCAGTAATTCCAGAGATTACCCCCTCCTACACTAAAAAAAAACAAACAAATTTTACCTCTTTATAATATTATTAGTATATATAAATTTCACAAACAAGCTCGTTTTAATACGATATGAGGACGGAACTAAAGGAAGCAGTGGTTGAATTTATCTTGAACTGAAGAGGTATAAATTGTCTTGCAATTAAACGTAGAGTTATGCTCGCTGAGTAGTCGCTTGTATTTGTCCTACTAAGCATAATGCTAGCTTAGCCAGACACCTTTTTGAGGATGTTATAATAATATTATAGAAGCAGGGCGAATTCATAGCAAAAGCGATTAGTTTTCTCATGGAGACAAAGTAGCAGAGTCATCTAGGCCAGAAGACTTCTTAACCAAAACCAAATAACATTTGAAATTTGTTAAAAAGAACAGAGGGCGGAAGTGAAGCAAACGGTGGTTTTCTTTTAAAATGTAGAATGTAAGCTATTATCGGAGTCGGTGTAATTCCGAGTCCAACATCGGATCGAAGGGTTGTCGGTCAGTGTGAGTGTTCTCCTGGGAACGGGGGGGGGGGGGGGGGGTGGGGGGTTAATAGAATGGAGGTGGTGCCGGGCAAGAGGGAGGGGGGGTGATTTAATTGATATCCCTCGACTCCCTGTTTACCTGCTGTCTGGGGAGTTCTGTTCAAAGGTTAAAGTAATGCTCGGAGGACTGGTATAAAATAATGACATTGTAATGAGCATAACGCTTCCTAATCTTTAATCCTTGAAATCGTGCAACCGTGTGGATTCAATCGGAATGTAGCGCCACGTGATAAAGTCAAGAGTGATTTGGTTGAACATTCCACAGTCAATAAATATCGTAGGTTAGTTGAAAAGCGTTCAGTTGTAGATTAAACATTTAAGTAAAGATACTAAGTTTTATTGAACTGTTGTTATTATTTTGGCGCGTTCAACTATGTACTCAAAAATCTTTTTTACTGAACCCAATGTTCGAAGACGTACAGCGTTACGAAAAATCTGTAGCTAATGTTAGATATGTATATCTATATATTAATAGGCAAGCACAAAACTTGTCGTCCTTTTTTCTCAGCATGTGTGCATCGTAGGAGAAATTCGCGCATACCGTCCTGTAGATGAGCAGAATCCCATTATAATTTACATCGGTCCTCAGGGATACGCCCCAGTAGCCCTCAAAGTTTTAATGTTAATTTTATGGAAGGTCAATCTTAAGGAAGAAGAAGAAAGATTTCTTTTGATTTTATCAGGGGCACAAAAAACAGCTGTTCGTATGAAAAGCTTAAAACAGCTGATTTTGATCAACAGCTGATTTTGATCAACAACTGATTTGGATCAAAAACTGAATATAATTTTAGGTTAGGTAAATCAAGCAATATCAATAGCGAAGCATTGCCGGGTCCACTAGTAAATATTATACAGAAAGAAGAAGGGAAAACAATAATAATACACAGAAGTTTAAATTTAACTAAACGCAAATCACAAATAATTTGGGAAACACTAAAACTGGAAAAGTAAATATATGTAGAAAGAGAAGGGACTGAGCAAAAGGGAATAAAAAGAAAAAGTGAGAGGGGAGGAAAGAGAGGGACTGCTTTAACAGATTTGTCGAAGGGAGAAATGTGCGTAATGTGATTAAAGGGGCACACACGCGATCAGTTAAACTGTACAATTGTCGGTTTTTACGTGGTCCACCAAAAACATCGGATTGTTTAGATACAAGAGGCTTGGTATACAGATATCGTTGCTTCCCGCTCCCGATCTTTTTGATTCTAGGTCTAGACTTAAAACTATTTTCTAGGCATAACCTAAAATTATTGTGTGTATGTTTCCGTTAAGGATGGTAAAATAGATTAAATACACACACAATAATTAGCGAATTTCCATAGGAAAAATTGGCTATTGCAGTAGCCCTTATGGTAAGACCCAAGGTAGGGAGTAGCAAATGAGCACCGATCATGGTTCCCAGAACACGTTTTGGGGTGTCATTAAAAATCATATATATATATATATATATATATATATATATATATATGTAAATATGTAAGTATGTGTGCGCACTCTAACCGACGCATTTTACGTCCGATTTGGATCAAATTTGGTACACACATTGGGTTTCTAAGTCGCTTGAACTGGTAGGTTAGCCAAAAAAATTGACAGGAAGTAGACCAAATTTTTGACCGGAAGTAAGTTTAGGTATATATGTGTGCGCACTCTATCGGACGCATTTTATGTACGATTTGGTCCAAATTTGATACACACGTTGGTTGTCTAAGTCACTTGGACGAGTTCGTTAGCCAAAATAATTGGCCGGAAGTAGACCACATTTTTGACCGGAAGTACCATGTATAGTAGGTGTGCGCACTCTAACGGACGTATTTTATGTCCGATTTGGTCCAAATTTGGTACACAGGTTGGTTTTCTAAGACGCTTGGACGAGTTCGTTAGCCAAAAAAATTTTAAGGAACTAGAACAAATTTTTACTGGAAGTAACTTTATGCATATGTGTGCGCACTCTAACGGACGCATTTAACGTCCGATTTGGTCCAAATTTGGTACACAGGTTCGTTTTCTAAGTCGTTTGGACGAGTTCGTTAGCCAAAAAAATTGACTGGAAGTAGACCAATTTTTTGAGCGGAAGTAAAAAAATGTTAAGATTTTTCGTACTAGAATAAAATTTTGTAGAAGTTTTCTTTTAAAAAATAGACATACGAAATAATTCTGCACATTTTGTTTTTTTACGCGACCTTATAGCCCATCTGGTTCACCCAAAAACAATAAAAACGTAAAATACCGTATAAGTACCGCAGCACCTACGTGGGTAGATCAATTGCCCAAATAGTTGTTTGAAACCTAATACATATATATATATAAACTCAATTTTGGAAATTCGCTCAACTCACGTCAGCGGTTGAGCTGCGTGGTCGAACTATTTTAGGTTAGGCCTAGACTAATGAACGAACATCTTATGTTTATTAAACGTATTTCAGTGCTTGGCGATAGTACCAGAACTACGCCGGACGGAACCGATCGTAGTTCAAATTTATGAACCAAACCACATGTTTCTTGAATGTATTTACATTCATCGCATTAGCAACCAATTTGATAACGCTTTTTCGTTGCATGTATTTTCTATTTGTCATAGCAACCGATAAATAATGTTTTTTTCGTTACTCATTACATTTTCTATTTGTTAACTCCTACCGCAATCCGCGTTAAGGAATTTCGTTCCAAAAATGGATTTGCATTAGGCCTCTAAGAGAAAGGCAGGTGACACATGTGGACAGAACCATCCGCACATACACACTTTCAAAGAATAAAAAGAAAATACACCACTGTTGGATTGTAGGATCACCGAGAACAACCACACACCACGTCCGGACGAGATTAAGTTCAATAAGCTAACATTGACTTCTGCTAGAGTTGTACGGTTGTATTTAAATTAATTATTTACAGATAAAACTAAACAATAGGAGGGATTATGGTAAAAGTTTATATTCAAGTAATGTGTTATATATTAAACTAGCAGACCCGTACGGCGTTGCCCGTGGTGGTTAATATTTTCAGTCTTTTTAACGTAATTGTATTCTTTTTAAAGTGTTCAGGCAGTGAGTGGTATTTGGCTTATATATATATATATATATTTATAGATCTTAAATAATAAAAACACTATTGTCATAATAATAAAAGATCTGAAATTATGATTTTAGTAACTTTGATCGCCCCAAACGCCTACTAAAATTTCGAAATTTTGCATACCCTTTCTTAGTGAGCATCTATGGCCCTAGAGGAAGCTACATACCAAATTTCATTCCAATCCGTTCGGTAGTTTTGAAGAAATCGTGATTTAATAACTTTGATCCCCCCAAAGCCCCCCTAAAATTTCGAATTTTTTTAAACCCTTGCTTAGCGAGCGCCTATGGCCCTAGAGGAGGCTATATACCAAATTGCATTCCAATCTGTTCGGTAATTTTGGAGAAATCGAGATTTAGTAATTTTTACCCCCCAAACCCCCCTAAAATTTCCAATTTTTTAAAACCCTTTTTTAGTGAACACTATGGCCCTAGAGGAAGCTACATACCAAATTTAATTCCAATCCGTTCGGTAGTTTTGATGAAATCGTGATTTATTAATTTTGATCACCCCAAATCCCCCTAAAATTTCGAATTTTTTTATACCCTTTCCAGTAAGCACCTATGGCGCTAGAGTAAGCTACATACAAATTGCATTCCAAGCTGTTCGGTAATTTTGGAGAAATAGTGATTTAGTAATTTTTACCCCTAAACCCCCCTAAAATTTCCAATTTTTAAAAAACCTTTTTTAGTGAACACTTATGGCCCTAGAGGAAGCTACATACCAAACTTTATTCCAATCCGTTCGGTAGTTTTGAAGAAATCGTAATTTAATAATTTTGATCCCCCCAAACCCCCCTAAAATTTCGAATATTTTCAAACCTTTTCTTAGTAAGCACCTATGGCTCTAGAGGAAGCTACATACCAAATTTCATTCCAATCCGTTCGGTAGTT
>JAGFPH010007031.1:59978-70282 GCA_018207615.1 Philaenus spumarius | reverse complement strand
CAATTGCAGTATAATTTCTAAGTATAAATATTCCTTTACTAATTTTTGCACAAATATATTCTATGTGATCAACCCCTCAACTTATTGTCAATAAAAAAGCCTAAAAACTTTGCACCTTTAACCTCTTCAAGCACACTATTATCCAACATAACACTTGGTGTCTGATTTGGACTATGTTTCAAGTTAAAATACATGTACTTTGTATTATTATTATTTATTGTCAAATTATTTTCAGCAAAGTATTGGCTATAAAACCAGACAAATAGTTTCATTCTTTAACAAGAAACACAATGACATTGTTGTTTGTTTTCTAAGTCAAATGATAGTAGAGTTTTTGATAAAGTACTAAAAACATAGTTTGTTGGTAATTGAATCCAGACACAGCTAATTACGGTGGTTATTCTTTATTATTGTAAATAAGAATAGGAATGTTATACCTTGTGACTAAACATAAGTATTCATTATCCGTTGTTATAATTTTTAGTTAAGCCATATCTTATCTCTGCTTTATTTTTTAAGTATTTAATGGCAAGTGATTAAAACCAATTTTGTGAAGTTAGTTTTTTAAACAATCTAGTTTCAAGATAAATATTACGTAATTTTTGTGTCATTGTATTATTATGCACTCACTTGAATTTAAAAAAATTTTATTAGGCGTTCACAAAAATAAAAACTTCTTTAAGTAGGCCTAGTTGGAAGAAGTACTCTGACAACATTTCATACTAAATTAAATGCAAGGTGCAGCATAAATAAACGGTATCAGTTAACTGACACAAACTTTCTCCCAACTTACTGTAGTCAAAATAATATTGTTTTCAATCATTTTATTTATTACTTTTTAGAACAAAACAAAAAATAATATTCTACCTACGTCAATCGTATAAAAAAATTATTGTCCTAGGCGGGATTCGATCGCGCGACCTTTGAATTACTGGCCGTGATCGCTACCATGGTGCTACCCCGTGCAGCCGCCGCCGCGATGCTAGATTGACAACATAAACTTGTTTATTTTTAAACATTTCCCCATAATTATAAAACGCCGAAGTTTTGATAAAAGCGGGTGGTGTCATTTTGTTTGGCATCTTAAGCACTATAAATACTGAAAATTTGATTAAAATCGTTAGAGCCGTTTTTGAGAAATTTGCATTTTTGTCGTTTTTTATGGGTTTTTAGGGGTAAATTACCCTTAAAAATTAAAAATTCCAAAAAATGAAAAAAACGCCTGGAGATATTAGGGTTTAGTACCTACATACCAAATTTCATGAAAATCGGACTAATAGTGTCCTCTCTGGTCGTGTATACATACTGACAGACTGACAGACAGACACCACTCTAAAAACACTTTATTGGGTTCAGGGAGCACCAAAACAAAAAATTCCACTAAAAATATTTTTGGGTTCAGGGAGCACCAACACAGATAATTACACTAAACCATTTTTGGGGGTTCTGGGAGCACCAAAACAGATAATTCAACTGAAAATTCAAATTGGAACATTTTTACGAAAACAATACTTTCTCCATATACTACGTATAGGGTGGAGAAAGTAAAACCATCATATTTTTAAAGGTTATTAAAAAATACATATTATAGAAGTTAAAAGAAAAAGATTTGACTGGGGACAAAACCACTCCTAGGTGAGTGTTTAGGTATTGCCTTCCAAAGATCCACTTCAGGTACACAAATAGTGTGTGCTTAGTGTTGCCATGTTTGTGTTCACGGTACTTATACATACCTTGTGCCTACAGTCGATTCCACATTCACCGTGCAGTACGGAACGCCCATAAACCATGTTATTCAAACGGCAGTCTCGCCGAATCTAGCCGTAAAAAAAAATCTACTCCCCCGCAATGCTCGGACAGTTGACGCAACCTGCTTGACAATAAATGTGATGTTCCCAGTAATGGTAGGAGCAGGGCTATTTCCCGTATGACCTGTACTGCACGGTGAACGTGGAATTGAGTGTACTATTGCCCTGTCTGTCTTCACAGTAACATACATACCTGATTTACTTATTATGATGCATCTCAGATATGTCTTAAAGCACCAGTATCCAGACATAGTCTGCATCATATGATAGTTCATCTTATCATGCTTCCTACCCAATTGTTCAATAACATCAGGTATGCTAAGCTTGTAGTCTATCTGCCAGTACACCCTCTTCAAATCGTTTCTGCCATGTGTTTAGAAGCCTAGATCTTTCTGCCACTCTTAACATAGTCTTGATCTGAATCTCTCCTTATCCGACAATCAGTGATTTTCTCTTTAAAGCTTCTTTCTTCTGTACGTGTCTGGGCTGATGATTTGTTCTGCCCTAGTATCGTCCTTTTAAGTGCCTAGGCATTAGAAAGTTAGTTTCTAATGATGGTTCATATTTTTACAATTATTTGTCAGGACATTTGCCATGAGTAGGCCTAGTGTTTTAAGACAATAGCATATAACGTTTTGAGAGTAAATACTACCTCTCCTTATCTCAAGTAAAAAAACTAAAGCTAACACTAAGGTATAGCTGGATTTTTAGATTTTTCTGGGGTGGATTACTTCTTGGAGAAGGTTTCCTTACATGTCAACCTTTGGTTTATTGTGCCCCCTGTGTCCCGCGCCTAGCACATTAGAAGCCCCTATCCCTTGTGAGGCCCAGAATTTTCTTCACCAAGTACGTGTCTTCTTCGTTCCCTGGAGACCATGTCCTGTAATGAGTCCTACAGCTCTTTTGAGCTATGGTCAGTTTAACTTGATTAGGGATTTGGTAAGCTTAGTGTTTGGTGTATTGATCAATTGTTTACTCTGCGTGTGCCCGGGTAATTTACACCATCTCTGGTGTTGGTCTTCCCTGGCCCAGTTTTTTACTGTCCTCTTGACCGTGCTACGGCTAATGCAGCACATTGCTTACGGCCCCATGAATGGTGTGGATGCTCCTTTCTTTGCAACAATATCTGCCATCTCATTTCCTGGAATGCCACGGTGTCCTGGAGTCCATCTCAATTCTACCATATTTAATGTGGAAAGTCTGATTAGTGTTGAAAGGCACTCCTTCACCAGTCTTGATGTGACTTGTACTGAGCCCAGCGCTTTAAGTACTGCTTGACTATCAGAGAATATTAGGAAATGTCTATTACTGTTTCCTTTCAACAATCCTAAGTGGGTGCAAGCAGTGATTGCTAAGATTTCTGCTTGGAAGACTATACAGTGCGTCCCAAGACTCACAGTAATGTTTGTCCTTGGTGATGCGCTGTATACGGCATAGCCAAACTTGCTGCCCATCAAAGACCCATCTGTGTACCAAACTAGAGTTCTTTTGGCAGAACCTGGTTTGATGTTTACTTCCTAGACTTCTCGGGTTCCGAGGGTTACTGTAAAGGATCTATAGAAATCGTACTTGTGCATTGTGTCAGTCACCATGTCTAGCACCGAGTTTTTAAGTACGGTGTTTACAATGTCAGAATGTCCTGCTCCAGGCTTGCCCCTCCGCCATTCGTTCACACTTGTTAGTCTGTATGCAGACTTCCGTGCCTCCAACATTATGTAGTTAACTAGAGGAGGAATTCCAAGCAGCACCTTCATAGCTGCTGTAGGGCTACTTCTGAAAGCTCCAGTTATGCATACAAGTCGTTGTAGACCTGTAAGTTTGTTACCTGCAGCAGTTTTGGCTTGATTTTTTCCACCAAACCACCACTCCGTATGTAATTTGATCACAGATTGTTACTCAACTGGCCCTCCATGCCTGTGGAATGTAGCCATAGGCTACGCTGGCTCTGGATAGCTTGTAGATCATTTATGTCAGGGAGTCTGGTTCTTCCTGCAATAACACAGGATAGATTCCGTCTCCGCCAGGTGATTTAAATGGGCAGAACTTGTTTATCGCACATTTTAGTTTACAAATTGTGACAATGCTTCTGGCCAGTTTCCAATCAGCCCGGGATGCCCTCAGCTAAGAGCTACTCCCAGCTTGACTTCGACTGCCGTTCGCAGTGTCACTATTAATGAATCCAGGGAAGTGAGTTTCAAGTAGTGCCTTGAACGTCTCTTTCGCTGTTTTAGTGTAACCTCCTGTCAGCTTCCATAAGGTGCCTGTAGGATTATTATGAGATTTTGAAGCCTACTTGTTGCAGTCTAGCTGCCTCCTTTTGGCTATTCACTTAAGGTAAAGCTAAGTAATTAACTAAATAGTAGGGATGGGTCGATTCTCGACACCGATTCTCGATACCACCGATACTTTAGCTTTGGTATCGGTATCGAGAATCGATAGCCGAAACTCGATACCGATTACCGATACCAAGAGATACTCAGTTGTCAGAACTGCCCGTTCTCGTATAGACTCCGTGAATGTAATCTCCGGTATTTGCAATAGCATTCTTTGTATTTTAACTCAATTCAGCATTTAACAATAAATATCAGTAGGGAAAATGTAAAACATTATTAATTTTATGTAAGTGGACATTTTCCCCAGTAAAATGTTTTAGGCAATTGTTTCCTTTCATAAGTAAACGCTTCTTGTTTTATTTTTATTCATGCGTAGGCTGTTATTTGTACACAAGAAGTCTAGAGTAGGCTCAAGGTCAAACACTTATGGATTCGTTTGTTATCGTGTCTATAGAATTAGGGTGTCTATTGTGAAGAAAAATAACACATTTTATAGATCGGTAACAAAAGTATTTAAACTTTAAAGTAATAATTTTATTTGTTTGAAGTCGGGTAAAACTTGTTGGGACTTACGTTACCCGTGAATTATGACTTTTATGGAAGTCCGGACGGAATTCATTTGTTTTACTTTTTATTTAGAGATGGGTCGGTTCCATTTTTTTTTTTTTTTTGGTTCCCGGTTCTAGAGTCAAATCGGTTCTATTTATTATTCAAGGAATTTAACAAGAATTTAAGAGTAAAGTATAAGATTTAATTTGAATACTGAAATGATTAAGTATGTTGTGTACAGATAATTAAATACAAGTATTCAGCTAAGTTAAATTACAGACAAAAGTCCATCACTTTCAACGTGTATTATAAAATATTGCCACACTTCGATATCATTGCTAAAAAGACTAGCCTACTCCGGTTAAGTTTCCACATATCCTCAACTAACTAAACTTAATCAAATTAATATGTTAATTCAGTATAGTGTCGATTATCCGAAAGCGGAAATGTACTGTAAATAAATAAGTACATTACAGTACTGCACGTCGTGCACGTAATTCCGAATTTAAAGGATTTTACTCGCATAATCAGCCGAGTTGTAGACTTCAGGGAGTTTGGGCGCTCAACGGAACAGCGGCGGCTGTTGAGTCAGCCGAGCGCTTGGCCGCCCTTTGTAATTGAGTAGGCCTGCACAATTTAATTACCCAAACAAATAGACGAAATATTTTAATTTAATAAAAAAAATGAATAAAACACTGCACTAAAACTGAATACTGTAAGTATTTACACTACTTTGTTATAACAAGTTGTTCAGACTTCGGCGGGAGCGGGGCTAAACGGAAGCCGTCGAATCAAATTTTCGATGATTGAAGTTCCGATTATTTCTGAACTTATCCGAATTGAATGTTCAGAAACAAAACATATGATATTCCGAGTAACGCAATCCTAGTCAGTCGTAAAAAATATTATTCCGAATAATTAAAAACTTATTTAATTTTAAATTGCAACGCATTATGCTATTTCGTTACTGAAACTCTTACATGTTTTTCATTGGACTAGGTTAATTGTATTTTCTTATGCGGACATTAGATTGTTTTCGGGAGTAGGAATTTTCACGGACATACTCTGTTGTATATTAAATTGAGTTTGAATGCCGCGTTTTATAAAATTAGAGCTAATAATATTCGGACGTCGTATTCTTTTGCGGACATTCGTCATTTTATTTTTAATTATATTTCACCGATAGTAGTTCATAAAATTGGTACTAATTATATTCGGGCATCGATTTTTTGCGGGCATTCACTGTGGTACTTAAATTATTTTTAACGCTGGCGTTTTTTAAAATTAGCGCTAATAATATTCGGACGTCATATTCTTTGCGGACATTCGTCATTTTATTTATATTTTTTTCGCTGTTTTTTTTTAGGTATCGGTATCGGGAATCGAGAATCGATTTTTCAAAGTATCGGTATCGGTATCGAGAATCGAAAAATCTGGTATCGACACATCCCTACTAAATAGACATCATAAACCTTGAGGACTAAGCCGGTGTGTCATTTAACGTAAAATGCAAAGTAAAATTTTTTGAAAATCATAAGTTCAATTGAGAAGAGACAAAAATAATACATCGTGAAAGAAACCTTTATTAACAAAAAATGATTGAAGCTTATATATTTATAAAATTGGTGAATAACCTGATCACCCAATGTAGTGTAGAAATAAAACTATTGTGCTTACATTTAATAAAATTATTAATTAACATGAACTAAATAGAAATGAATCAAATTTAAAAAGGCTGAAATTCTATTGTACAAATCTCTAGTGAATGCTACAACAAGAGCCCTACCTGATTTAAAATAGCAGTCCCGTTATTTTTTCTGAAAAGGTAGCCTTGTTTACTTGATTATCCGTCATTCTTTGTGTCTGTTTGTGCTTGGTGAGAGTGCTTTCTCTCATTTAATTTTATACTTACTAAGTTTTTTGACATTTTAGCTCTAGTGTTCTAGTTCTGACATCCTCTAATTTAATTAGTATTTTTATATTATGTGTCTACTTAATTTTATATTTTATTTTTAGTTTATATACCGTACTAGCTGCCCAATCCAGCTTTGCACGGATAGACAAATCAAAGTTAAATGTATATTAAGAAAAAAATATATCAATAAATATATTACACTATTTATTTCTTATAGGGATCTTTAGTAACTTTGACCCCGCGAACCTCCCCTAAAATTTTGAATTTTTTTTAACACCTTTCTTAGCGAGCACCTACAGCCTTAGAGGAAGCTACCTACCAAATTTCATTCCAATCCGTTCTGTGGTTTTTTTTTTAGTAACTTTGACTCCCAAACCCCCCTAAAATTTTGAATTTAAAACTTTTCTTAGTGAGCACCTACGGCCCTAGAGGAAGTTACATACCAAATTTCATTCCGATCTGTTCGGTGATTTTTGAGATTTCGTGATGAGTCAGTGAGTGGTATTTGGATTATTTATATTATAGATAAATTTTAGCACTTAAATCAGATCTTGAAGTATTTTGGTTTTTCCTTGCCCAATAGTAGGTCTATCAAGAATAATAAGCATTCATCTTCAACACTAACTTTGTTTTGCTGATTTAGTTTTTTACTAAAATATTGTTAATAAGTTAATTGTTAATTTCAACAATAATATGTCTGTTATCAGGTGATTATTGGAAATATCTTTAAAACCGATCAACTGATCATTGAAAAGGTCAGGCATGGATCACCAGCTTTATGATTAAACTGAAGTTATAAAGGAGTATATTCTCATCATCATACTAAGCTTCAGACTTTCGTTGCAAATCATTTCTATTGGCTCAATCACCAGCGCTTAAGCTAATTTGAGTCAACATATGATAGAGGCTGAATAGTTGTTATTTTGTGAGATTAGATATTTTGAAATTTATTAATTTCATTTTGTACAGGGTTGCATTCAACCAAAGATAGCATGTACAATTAGTTTACTTTGTATATTTAAGTCTGTTCTTTTGTAATAAAACTATAAATAAACATATCTTACAATTTTAGTTTTATAAGCGTTTAGTTTCTACTTATGTTTATGTAATGCAATAAGTAGTTTATAGTGTAGATTTGTAAAGTATTATAATAAATCAAATTAATTTTTGGACTAATATAATTTATTTTAATTTGTTTGCTTTCCATTTCTTTAGAAATTTGTATTATTAAATTCAGTTGGTATTTGTTTGTGTTATTTACTTTCAATATGTTTTTCAGCTTTTCTAAACAACCTTGTCTGAAAATGAATTATCTTTGATAAAAAACACAATTAGTTTGACTAAAACTATAGCAAGCAAAAGATGATAATACAATTGTTTATAAAGAAGTCACTTTCTCATTTCCAGTCTCTAGATTGTATTTTGTGTTAGGAAAGCAGTTTTTTTCAGGTTTATCACCAGTTCTTTGTTCTTAATTGTATTTGCACCATTTTACATAGTAATAAATTCTTCAGTGTTGTAGAAAACAGATCAAATATTGAAAATGCAAAACAAATTTTATAGTTTTTTTTTTAAATAGCACAAATTGTACACGGTCACCAATACAGTAATATTGAATCAAAGTTAGCTTTAAGTTTTATGTATGCAATTTTTGTAGGTAATTAAATTGACAATGTAAACTAGGTGTTAAAAATAGTTGCCAACTGATAGTTCACTAAGTACTTACCTAGGGATCGATAGTTTAAATTCAACTACTGTATTAATAGTCTCTATTTCCATGTGTTATTGTATTACTCCACACCTATTTATTTTAATTAATACAGTTTTTCCTAGTTGCTCTGGAAGTATATTAGGAACAAACACTTTGTAATTCAAACAAATATTAAATTTTTACTTCAAATTTAAAAATTACATATGGTACAAACCTGCTTTAAAAAAAAATATTTGTGAAATAAAAATGTTTACTGAACCATTTTGAAAAAAGCTATTTAGTGTGAAAAATCTTTTCTAAGTATTAAAATAGGCATGGAAAAAATAATGAAACTGAATGTGATTTGGTTAGTGAAAATGAAAGCCAAGAACATACTTTAATCAAAGCAAAAATGATGAATGAAGAGGATAGGTTAAATGGGATAGACCTAATGGGATTTACCAGGTATCACAAGTAAAAGAAGGTACAATATTACTAACATTAAATTTATCCAACATATTGAGGAGGTTTAGACAAAGGGGTGCAAGAGCTAACTAAAAAAAGAAAGTTGTTAGTGGGTATTTATTTTTTTGTTTTATAAAATCATGGGCTTTTAGTAACTCTTTTATTTTGCCATACAAAAAAAGTAGATATATTATATTGTTATTTGTTATTGGTGAGTTTTTGGTTTAGCTGTAAATATACAGTTATAATATATTTTAATGAATAAAATAAACCATTGTATAGAACTTATCTAACAATATGTTTTGGTAATTTAAAATAAAACAAACTCAAGTACTTTTTTAAAAACTTTTAATTGCTTAATAAAGTAGATAATATACTGTACTTTTATTAATTTTTTAATTACAATTACATTTTAATTTTGTTTACTGAATGAACTTTTTGAAGCATAGTCCCATAAAAAGCTCAGAATGGTTTATTTATTTCTTGTTTAACAATACCATGGCCTTTTAGTAACTCTTTTATTTTTCCATACAAAAAAGTAGATATATTATATTGCTATGGGTGAATTTTTGGTTTAGCTGTAAATATAAAGTTATAATAAAGTTAAGCAGCGGAAAACTTAAATCCTGTACAATTGGTCCACATTTATAATTTGTTAATGGTTAAGTGAAAAGTTCTTTTGCCATGTTGCCATGTTTCGAGTTGAAACATTAATGGCAAAATCATCTACAAAATGAGGACAGTGTACAGGTAACCATTAGGTGTACATAAGCAACCATGCTATTTATTGCAATTGCAAATAAGGTAACGCTAAGTATACTGCTTTGAGGAACACCATTCTCTAAATAAAATCGATGTGATAAGGTGGCTCCAAGACGCTCTCTAAAATATCGATTAGACATGACAATTTTTATAAATACTAGGATTTTCCCATGCATACCCCAAGATTGTAAATTATTCAGAATTCCTCTTCTCCAAGCCATATCATGTACCTTTTCAAGATTGAAAACCACTGCAACAAGTGTCTGGCGTAGGAGAAATGTATGTTGAATGGCTGACTCTAACAAAACCAGTTGATCAATGGATGATCTTACCTGTCAGAAACCACACTGTTCTTTACAGATTAAGTAAGTGCTTGGTAAAAATCATTAGTTGTAAGTTTGGGTTTCTGAATTTTTGCTAAGTAAACATAACATTTTGTTAATTTGCTTGCTTTGAGAAAATGCAGTTAGTCTGACTTTTAATAGAAATCTTGAAATATTTCGTCTTTTTTTAAGTTTAAAAATAGTTTTTAGTGTACAAATAAAAACATTTATTGACAACCTGGACACAGAGCGAAATTTGGAGGTGCATATCTCTATTTTTAAGATTGGCGACAAACTGAGTTTTGCTGATGGCAATATAGTTGCCTAAGATTTTTTGAAACTAGGCTCGAACATTCTACAATTGTCTTAACCACGGTAGTGTTCTTGCCCAGGACTGAGCCAGTGACGACAATCACCACCCACCACGCCACACTAGCCTATAATCTCCACATTTGTACC
>JAGFPH010007031.1:41288-59878 GCA_018207615.1 Philaenus spumarius | reverse complement strand
ATACTATGCTAAAGGTTAGTCTTATTATTATGATTAGATACTATGCTTAAAGGATAGTCTTATTATTATGCTTAGATACTATGCTTTAAGGATAGTCTTATTAGTATGCTTAGGTACTAAGCTTGAAGGGTAGTCTTATTATTATGCTTAGATACTAAGCTTGAAGGCTAGTCTTATTATTATGCTAATTACTATGCTTATAGGCTAGTCTTATTATTATGCTTAGATACTATGCTTAAAGGCTAGTCTTATTATTATGCTTAGATACTTTGCTTAAAGGATAGTCTTATTATTATGCTTAGATACTAAGCTTGAAGGCTAGTCTTATTATTATGCTTAGATACTATGCTTAATGGGTAGTCTTATTATTAGGCTTAGATACTAAGCTTAAAGGCTAGTCTTATTACTATGCTTAAAGACTAGTCTTATTATTATACTTAGATACTAAGCTTAAAGACTAGTCTTATTATTATGCTTAAATACTATGCTTAAAGACTAGTCTTATTATACTTAGATACTAAGCTTAAGGACTAGTCTTATTACTATGATTAGATACTAAGCTTAAAGATTAGTCTTATTATTATGCTTAGATACTAAGCTTAAAGGCTAGTCTTATTACTATGCTTAGATACTATGCTTAAAGACTAGTCTTATTATTATACTTAGATACTAAGCTTAAAGACTAGTCTTATTATTATGCTTAGATACTAAGCTTAAAGGCTAGTCTTATTACTATGCTTAGATACTATGCTTAAAGGCTAGTCTTATTATTATACTTAGATACTAAGCTTAAAGACTAGTCCTAAATTGTGCTTAATTACTATGCTTAATATCCCAGGCAGTAGAAAGTTAATAAGGAAGTTACCTGGAACAAAATTTGGGATGGATGAAACTTGGTAATATAGTACTTTTTGACATAATAAAAAACATACTAAGATTCCAACCCCCACTACTTTAACGGTGCCATCTTGGAAAATGGTGGCCATAATTTCAGTTTGGTGCGTTATAGAAAAATCTTTTCTTATAAAATATTATATAGAATTGAATTCTCTAAAACATTTGTTCAAAATTTTTTGTGTGAAATAAATTGTTTTTAAGTTAATTGCCATCTTATGTGTTGTGTATTTATAAAAATTGCATGAATGCGCCATTATCACCTGAAATTGGTGAATTATAGGTACCCTGCTGTTTTGTCTTATCCAATCCTAAAATCACATTGTGATTACCGCGGGTTCGGTTAACCTAAGCGATATTAAGCGCACTTAATCATCTTTAACCTGCTGTAAAAAATAGACTACTTGAGTTAATTCATTGAAAAAACATATGTCATAAAATTTAACGTATTGGCTCAAACTTTTATGCTTACACCTTTTCTCAGACCAACAAACAAAAAATTTCCTGACAGAGCAACTTTTTCATGTCACAATTTAAAGTTCTATATTTTATAATTAAAAGGATTTTTATAATTAATAATTTTTATACCACTATCATCCCACACTAATATTTTGTCCTTGTGTACAAATTCAAAGGAATCAATGTTTAAGTGTTCAAAACAACAGTGTATTTGAAACACGTTCATCACAATTTTAGCCAGTGGCGTAGCCATGCAGGATTTATTTTCGGGGGGGTCTCGCTCGGAAGAAAATTTTGAAATTTAAGTCATAAAAATGATGTTTTATGTCGTCCTAGACTCATGAAAATAACAAATATGTGTTAAAACTTTCCAATTTGTTTAGGTATTTTTAGCGAATTTGTATAGGAAATTGTAGCTACTGCTATGGTTTGCATTTTATCTTTAACGCAGTCACATTTACCTACTGATCCAATGAATGACATATATTGGTTTCCTGGTTTGTAGAGTGTCTTGTAAATGGAATGGAAAATGGACCGCAAATGGCGAATAGACAGGTTTAAAGTAATACATTAACATTTATTCTGATTGTGTTGTGTTAGTGTTAATTACATAACACAAGTAATTTGACAAAAGAGAATTTATTGTACTTTTGTACATACATATATATTGTCAGTAATATCTATTGCACTATTTTAGTGTCTACTAAATAAAATAATTATCATGAAACAAGCAGTTCTGTCTGAAAGTTCTTGGCTATTCCTAAAGTTCTTTTAAATTAAAATGTTAACTTTATAAAAGAATTTTTCTTTGATATCACATCTAATACATCATTAGCAGTAAACTTTAGAGGGTAGTGAATTGACATGAGTGCGAGTCCAGTCAGCCGTTCACTTTCCATGCTGTGCCGAAGGTATGACTTAATTCTTTTCAGCGAAGAAAACGATCTTTCTACTTCAGTTGTGGATACTGGTAGTGTAGCTAGCACACATAACAAGTGGTGGATGTTTGGATAGAAGTTTTTGTCACACTCATCCAAGACTTGCATGAGTTTGTGGGTTCTGTCTTCTTGTTCAAACTTTTGACACTTTGCACGCCAGAGAAGATATTCTGATTTCACTTCTGCTTCTGATGCACTGTCACTATAAAACATTTCCAGTTTACCAATAGCCTCCACTTTTTCAGAACTCGCATATTTTGGTATCAGAATCTCAAGTGATTGTAAAATGTCTCTGTTTTTTCCAAAACGCTCAACTAAGGCAGAAATTAGTCCGTCCAAGCAAGGAACGAAAATTGTTCTCCGAAAATACTCCTCAGGGCTGTTGTGCGGGTGATTATCTCTTGTTGTTTGCCTAACAGTTTGGCAGGGCACTTCTATATTACTTTGAAAAATTTCACCTGCAATCACTTGGGCTTTTTTAAATAGGCATGAAAACTGTTGCACATCATTATCAGCTGATGGTTCACGTAAATGTTTGAGAACATCAAGGATGTTATCGGTGAACCTTAAAGCCGATGACAGGTTACATTGTGGACTTTGAAGGTATTTAGATAGTGGTAAAGTTAGGTTGAAGACAAAGTCGCAAACAACCAAGCCCAAAATAAAACTACCTTTCTCGACTGCAGTTAAAAGTGTCGATGCCGTTGTGAGTACAAGAAAGATCTTGAAGGCTTAACACTATAGCTGGAAATAGTTCAATAAATGAAGTAACTGCGTCTTGCCTTTCGATAAATCTAGTCTCACAAAGACCTAATAGGCGTTTCTTCTTTGATTCCGGTACCAAGGCTTTTATGTTATTTTTCAACATTTCACCAGCCTGAGAATTGTTTCTAAACATATTTGAGACTTCTGCTACAGTACCGAGGCAATTTCAGATGGAGGGAACCGCAAGAGAATCACTCAAAACTAAATTCAAGCGATGTGAACATACAATGCTTTAGGGAAAACTTCTTGTACCGGTATTCTCTGATGAACACCAGATAAGTGGCCACTAAACGTCGAAGCTCCATCATAGCTCTGGCCGGCTAACTTGTCCATATTAAGGCCCAAACCGCTACACATATCAAAAATAGTTTTACTTACTGTTTTTGCGGTCAAATCGCCTAACTGTGTAAATGATACAAAATCTTCTTTCAATATAGGCCTAAGTGTAGTGTCATTTGATACATATCGAATACACAGAGAAAATTGTTCCTTTCCAGAAACATCTAGTGTTTCGTCTCCCAAAATGGTAAAACATTCGGCATTATTTATAGATTTTACAAGATCTGTTTGAATCAAATTTCCACAAATACGTATGACCTCATTCTGAATGTCTGGGCTAATATACATAGCATTACGATTACTTTTTTCAAGGTGTTCCTTTAAATCCTTATCAGTAGTGGCACGAAACCTTAAAAGGGACCTAAAGATACCTTATTTCTTAAAAGGTTTTTTCACTGTTATGGGGCCGTCATCTCTATTCCCCTCTTAAGGGTAATTCATTCTCCCCACAAACAATTAAGGTTTCAATAATTGGCTTCAATAGAGCTCTGTTTGTCATTCTTTCCTTGGTTCTCTGTGAGTTGAGTAAGGTAGCCACATTGTAAATTTTTCCACTACTGGCCTTCATATAATTTTCTGCAGCGACCATAGAAAATTTGTGGTAGTTTGTGTTGTTGTGAGGCTCAAATTTTTCCACGGCATCCTTCCATTTCCTAAAAGGGATTACCACTAATGAGCCTAATTTTTGGTTAGCCCCTTTTCCAACATATTCAGAGCAAAAAAGTACACAATACTTGCAAAAAACACCATCTTCATCCTTGGAATATGCCAGCCAATGCCATTTATGTAACCAATTTCTTTGGAACTTAAGTTTTTTTTATTCATATCACTGACAGGAAAGTTAAAGTTTTCATCAGGAATGAATAAATCATTCATCAATACTTAACATTTCAATTCAGAAATATTATAAAGTTGTGTTTGTTTAGTATTAGTAGTTCCTACATTAAAAACATTAGATGACACCTTACCTATATCCACACAAGTTAAACTTATGCCAGTGTTGGCCACGTCCATCTCAGTCCCTGTTTCCTTTTCCATTCGTGAACAACAAGGTAAACTTTCTTTACTTGAACTCGTTTCTACTTTTGGTTCAACTGCTTTCTTGCTTGCTGGTGCTGGCAATGGCTTGAAGAATTTATAAATCTTATTGCTATTGCCACTATTGCTACCACTGGGAGTATTAATTTCCTTTTGTCATTTCATGTTTGCTTCACTTCACACTTTAATATTCACTTCACTAATATTGTAATATTACCTTAACCGTACCAGTAAGAGAAAGGTTTGTCACTACACTACTAATAAACACAGACTGGCCAGATAAACCGTTTTCCCCCTTCCACGCTTTCACTGAGCTCTTCAATATGCTTTAACGCGCCACTCCACAAGCTTAACCTGTTTTTCGTCTTACTCTTACCGTTATACTGTTTTTAGTGATTTGGTTTTCAAACATTTCAAACTGTTGACAAAGAAAACAGGTGTTTTCTTTAGAAACAAGATTGTATTCAAATGAAGTGTTATTCTGTGAAAACGGGTGTTCTCTTTTCTGTTTTAAACTTTTCTAGTTTTAGCGTTGGGGAGTCGTCAAATTATTCCCCAAAATATTGATACAATGATTTAGAACTATGAAATACCTTTTTTATGTTATTTTGCCATAAAAATATACAGTTTTATTTTTATTATGATGAAACAAATTGAGGTTATTTTAAATAACTAATCAAAATATTGATATAATGATTTAAAACTATAGACTATAAAAATATCAAAATATAAAACATGATTTTAGCATCACTCCACGCCTTTTCGGCTTTCTAGACGTTCCCAAAATGACGGACTTAGGCACAGTTTTCAAACTGAACAGGTATAGTCAATGTCTAGTCTATTTGTTCTTAATATGGAACTTTAAATTGTGACATTAAAAAGTTGCTCTGTGAGGAACTTTTTTGTTTGTTGGTCTGAGACGAGGTATAAACGTAAAATTTTGAGCCAATAAGTTAAATTTTATGAAATATGTTTTTTTAATAAATTAGCTCAAGTAGCCTAGTTTTTACAGCAGGTTAGAGATATTAATTGCGCGCCAGAATCTCGCTTAATTCTCACAGGACTTGCGGACCGTCTCATTATAGCCGTACTGGCAGACGATTTATTGTCTCTAAGGTTTTGTTAGTTACTTACATAGCTGTAGCAATACATTTTAGCTGTTTTTAACTGTTAATAAAACATACGATTTTCATTAACCACCTAAAGATTAAAGGTAAAATGATTTAGAATGATGTATGATAGGCCTACTAATGATTTATTTTAAATCTAAACATTGTCTACCATATAATCAACATGGCTTAGTAAACTATATAAAATGACATTTAAATGTATTAACATTACATTATTACACTGTATTGAAATCAATAAATAATACTGTACCTCTTTATTGTATGAAAAATAACGCATAATAACGAAAAACGAAGTACCGGTATATAACAATGACAACATCAACATGACTTAGCAAACTATACAACATGACAATTATTAAGTGTATTAATATTGTGCCACTACACTGTATAGAAGTGAATAAATAAAGCCTCTTTATGGAAGGAAAAAGTAACGCATAATAACGAATTACAAAGTATATAACAAGTACAAATAAAAAGCTAGAATAACCTTATCGTTGTGTTTCTGTTATTTGGTAAATAAAAGTCTACTGGCCTAAGAAAGTGACTACTTCAAAAGTTACAAATAAATAAAGAAGGTGATTCTTCTTTTAAATAAAGAAAAACTTGAAAAATTTGCATTATAGGTGTCGCAGAGCCAGTGTAAAGGCGGGTGGATGAGCACTGAATGGCCGTCGATGCTCGGGACTAGTTTGACTCATGACTGGCTGCCATTATGGTAACATCAAACTCTGCGCCCAGGCGCGGCACACTCACCAGAGCCGGTGCCCAGTCAATATTTGTTTGTATAACTAGTTAGTTGTTTTGTTCATTCATCACAAGTACTGGAAAATTGTATTTATGCACTTTATATATTTTGTAAAATCATTTGTTAAGTTAGTGCCTAGTAATGTTTATTTTTGAGTGTAAAAATTATTGTAAATAGTATACTTTGTGGTACTTATCCATTAAAAGTAAATTTATTCTTTAATCATTACCTCTTGTTTGTACGCTACAGGGAGTTGCTACGCATCTTTTCAGAAAGACTGGACTCAATACTGTTTTGTATAACTAGTTAGTTGTTTGTTCATTGATCTACTACTGGGAAATTGTAATCAGTCACTTTCCAAGATAATAATTTGTTTTTAAATATTTTTGTGGTTGGAAATAAATTCATTATTTTCAGTTTCAAATAGAATATGTACCAGCAAATTATTGTTGTTTTTAGCTTTATTTTATTCTATTTGTACGGTAATAAAAGCGTATTTCAATGGCATTTTGTTTTTACTTGAATTATCTTTTATGGGGAGGGGGTATTACAAATTGTGGGGGGGCTGAGTCATTAAACTTGGGGGGATGGGCACCCCTGATGTAGGGCATAAAAAGAACCGTGACAGTAATAAATGGAAGAGAAATGTACAGAAACTGAGAGAGGCTGAAGGTAAGTCATACCTAAAAACTACCAAAGAGAGGGATGTCACTGTGAATGGAAAGAAATTTTCTACAGTCAGAGCTTGTAATAAAAAATGCCATGAAAGTATTGATAAAATTTTACAAAATCAGTTGCTTTGTAATTTTCATGACTTAGCTAATAAAACCTGCCAAGATTTGTACATTTCTGGTTGCATGTTTAACAAGGAAATATTGACTCAGAAAACCCACTGTGAAACTAAACTCATTGAGACATTGTGGGAGTACAGCATAAATGTGCCGCAAATAAATGACAGATGTTTAGTTTGTCGTCAGTTTCTATTAAAACTGTTCCAAGTTTCACCTAAAAGGATTCAAACTATTCAAGGGAAGGTAAAGCATGGAATATTAGATTTCAAAGAAAAGCGAGACCCATGACAACAGACCAATGAAAATAGCAGATTTAGTGTGGCCAACGGTGCACGAACACTGGGGTTCACTACCTAATACACCATCACACTACGGTACTAAGGAAAGCAAGAGGCTCTATTTTGATAACTCAAACTGACTGTAGTTAAGCTCTATAATAATATATGTTCCTGGAATATTACAAGAACAAAATCAATAAGACTCTAAACATGAAGTATAATACGTACTTTCAGTACAGTAAGACCTCGATAATCCGGCACTCTATAATCCGGCAGACTCGATAGTTCGGCATCAATCATCTTGAAAATTCGCACTCATTAAAAATAGCAGTTTTTGTAATTATTGAGTGATTTAAGCTCGGTCTACACTGTCTGTTGGCTCTGCATCCGTTAAAAACAGTGTGTAAAAATCTACTGCTCAATAAACTTGTCCAAAACAAACATTTCAATCAAAATTTCTCTTAAAAATCGTACCGATTCAAAACAATGTGCTCTCGTTGTCCTTTAAAAACGTTAAAGGGACTGTTTAACACTTTCGTTGCTGACAGTATTTTGTTAAACGTATTCCACTTAATGAAGATTATTTGAACCAATTAAAGTCTTTGGAAAAAGATACATTGAATTTCTTGTAAATAGTTGTTCGATTTAAAACCGCTTTCAGGATTTCTACTAGTTCCCAGAAATAAAAATCAGTGACTTTTCAGTGACTTTTAGGGTAAAAATTTAAAAAATCGAGTTTCTATATACAAAGTCTTTATTCTGTAAAACTTAAAATCACTTATGACTTATGTCTACTTCTCTTATACACCCAACTAGTGATACACAAAATGCGTGATTAGTCGATAGTCTCAATTGTTCAAACATCACTAAGCAGCAACTTGTCTGCTCCGCTGTTCACTACTACGCCCATACTCCCCCCCCTTACCGAACGCTGTTCCTGTTTATATTAATGTTTCGGCAAAAAAGACATTGAAACACCATAAAACACATAATTACTCCGCTTCATATGTGCTCAAAAAACTATTTTAAAGGCTAGATATGTCTTATAAAAAATTAATCAGGTTATTATAGGAAAAATATTTCATCATCTAGAAGCCTGGGGCTATGATCACAATTATAACATCAGCGTGGCACTCGCATGATAGTATAGGCCTACGGAACCTTTTTTTTACATTTGTTACAATCCAAACAGTACATGTGCGTTTATTTATACTTTATTCTCTGTTTAAACCATTTTAAAGGAAGACCTCGATAATCTGGCATATTCGATAATCCGGCATTCCTGATCATGCCGGATTATCGAGGTCTTACTGTACTTCAGAAAGAATTCGCCTTACTCTTTTAGAAAACCTCGCACTGATACTTGACTTGTGATGTGTGTGAAAAGTTCAAAATTAAGATACATATTGACTCTAACATTACCCAATCAAGTAATATGCTCACTTTACAAGAAAAAAGGTTTTAGCTTACAAAGAGTTGAAAAACAAAATCATAAATGAAGTAAATAGTGAAAGTAACACTTTGGTGATAGAGTTTGACTATGGGTAGAATCTGCCATTAACCAAGTTGACAGTGATGTCGTTATTTTACAAAAGGCAACTGTGGCATTATGTTTTGATTGCACACAGTCATAATAATGATACAAGCACGATACAAGCACATAGCTTGTTGTACATGTATCTGGAAACAGAAGGTAAAGATCCTGACACAGTAGCTTCATTTCTGTTCGATTTCATAAGTAAACGAATTGGCAGTAATAAACACTTTAAGAAATCGTATTAATGTCAGATAACTGAGGCGGCCAAAACAAAAGTTACAAAATGATGATGTTTTGTTTATTTTTGGCCATTAAGTAAAAGTAAGCCATCTGTATCCAGTGAGAGGCCACTCGTACTGTGGGTGTGTCCGTAACTTTGGTGCATACTCTATAATGGCTTACATCATATAGTAGCCTACAAATTCCTACTGCCAAACATTATGACAATGTCATTTCTAGTAAGTTTGACATGATGGAAGGTTACGGCATAATGAAGAAGTGGAGTGAATCTTTGAGTACTTCATTAAGTACACCAATCTATTGTCAAGAAAAACGCGTTTCAAAATACAACAGTATTTCAAATTGCAGTACAATAAATCTGGAACAATCGCTGCATCCACGTTGCACCAGTCAGAATGGCCGTATGTAAGGAAAAAATGCATAAATGTTTCATATGCATTCATAAAACGCCATTTGAGCAAAAGTTAATAAAGAAATTGTTTATTTTAGGTTGTATTGTTAATTCAGAAGTATTTATTAAGCATAATTTGAAATTATAAAATTGTAACTAAATTTTAAGAGAAATTATACACGTATCAAGCTGATATAATGTTAAACCTAATGCAATGTGCCGTCTTTTACTATTAACAAATCGGAAGCTGAACTGGACCTTGAATAGACGACACAGTATTATGAATTAACCTACAAAAAAAATTAAACAGAGATAACCTTACCTTGATCTGCTAAAAATCTGCTGGAATAAGCCTTATTCATCCATTTACAAAAGGTAACTTATTTAATACAAATTATGTACACAGAATTCAGTTAAATGGTTTATTCACCAAACAAATAGTTTGTCATTAACAAAAAAAATTGATATGCCCTTATGTATTCAAAAAAGATTAATTTATACGCCCTTAGATAAAATTAAACAAATAATTAATTAACCCACCCTGAAAAGAACAACTAAAACCCTCCCCTTTTTCTGAATTAAATTTATAAGTTATTTTAACAAAAGATTACAAGATAACACTTAGACAAAAAAAAACAATTATTCATAAACAGTAAAGTTTTACTATATAGCTTATAATATAACATGTACGCTTAACAAAGGAAAGAGTTATTATACCTAATTTTGGTATACCTGCTTAGGTATACGGTTGATCAACCAACATGTTTATTTTAAAAGAAAATTTTGGAAAAATAATAGACTAAACTGAAAATAAATTAGTTTGTGACGTCACCTTTAAATTAGAATAAATTTTGAAGAATCCCTGAAGGATTGTAAGTGTCGAAAAGTAGCTAGCTGCGCACCACCCTTGTATTTATATAACTTAACCTAGACAAAAATTTAATAAATATACATTACAATCACAAGAAACACTCTGTAGAAACAACCTCTAAAATGTTTATATAGGTTTGCACATATTAATCAAAAAAAAAAAAAGGTTTGTAGTTTAGTAGCTGGTGAATAAAATGTTTATGCAGACTGGTAATAAAGTTTGTAATTTACAACAATTCAAAATTAAAAATGATTATCCATAAGCATGTTTTCTATTCTTTTTTTTTATATAAGTTGACTGTCGAATACTTTGGGTAGATGGTGAAAAAGATTAGCCAGATGGTTGAAAAGGTTTAACCTGATGTAGAAAAGTTTAGCCAGAAGTAGAACCCAGTTAAACTGTAGAACAGACCAAACACAGTCAAAATTACTGATCTGACATTATGCAGAAAAAACATGTTTAAAATGGTGCTGCATAATGCTTGTTACAGTTTGTCAAAAACATTACAGTTGGAACATGCTTGATAGTAATAGCAGAATGCTTTAAAGTTTATAGTTATTTCCAAACTGATTTTAAAATAAGTTAACGACACAACTGTCCATTAAACATATGGTTTTACAGAGTTCTTCAATTATGAACATTTTAAAGTGCAAAAGTTAGAAGCAAAAAACATTTACAGTCTGATTGTATAAAAACTTAGGTTAGATATGATTGAGTCTAGTTTTAAATTTGATTAACAGAATTTTAAATAAAGGAAAGGTAGCATTATATATAGGCACAATTAATATACAGGGTGTCCAAAAAAAACGTTTACAGACTTTGGAATGTGATTCCTGATACAAAAGTAAAGAAAAAAGTTCCTATGAAGGTATGTCCGAAAATGCATATTTGCCCAGATATCCGCCATTTTGTATTTTTCATAAAATATTTTTTTCTCTGAGGTTTTTCAACCGATCCTTTTGAAATTCGGTATGTGTGTAAAACTAGTCCAAAACTACCAAACTTAAAAAAAATCAACTTGATCAAATGGTAAATTTCAAAATGGCGGCCGTTTAAATATTTAAAATTTTAATAATGGAAAAACGATAATCCGTACGAAAAATTGACAAGAATAACTTTTTTTGCAAAATTTAATTACCAATCAAACGACACCAAAATAATGAGAATCGGTTCATTAATAACTTAATTAGATTTTAAATGCATGTAAAAAAGAAAGCAAATTATTTCATTAATACGAGTTTGATTAGTTAATATCAGCTGTTTTATACGTAACAGCTGATTACAATGGTCATTGTTGTAACTGTCAATAAAACATTATTGTCAACATTAGACTTGTTCTTTCACTAACTTTACATCTGTTTGAGTTCACCGTGTTCAGTGCTTGCTTACTTATTTAATTATCTAAGTTTTTAGTTATTTATCATCATGGCAGGTAACCACTACTTTAGTAATGTAGAAATGACCGACATGCATCTGATGTATGGGCTTGCAAATTGCAACAGCAGGGAAGCAAGACGCTTATACCAGCAAACATTTCCAAACCGTACATTACCTTGCCATGTAACTTTTCAGACAATCCATCAGCGTCTCAGAGAGACAGGTAGTCTTTCTCCTATGAAAGTCGGCAAATCAGGGCGGCCACTTGTGGTAAGGAATCCTGAATTTGAGGAAGCTGTATTAGATGAAATTTCAAACCACCCTGAGAAAAGCACGAGGGAACTTGGCCTTCAGTTTCATGTTAGCAAAGGAACAATATGGAACATACTGCATGAGCAACAACTGTACCCGTTTCATGTGCAGCGTGTTCAAGCTTTGTTGCCTCGAGACTATCTTCCCAGAGTAACTCTCTGTCAATGGTTTACTGAGAAATGTCGTGATCCCAATTTTTTGAGTAGTGTCCTATTTACCGATGAAGCCAAGTTTTCAAGAACGGCCGTTACGAATCTTCACAACACACACATATGGGCCATAGAGAACCCACATGAAATAACACAGTGCCATCATCAGTATCAATTCTCTGTAAATGTATGGGCCGGTATTTTGGACGACTATTTATTCTTTAGTTTCCTACCAGAAACTCTGAACGGAGATAGATACTTACATTTTTTGACTGTAGACTTTCACGAATTTCTTGAAGATGTGCCATTGGACGTGCGCGAGAACATGTGGTTCATGCTTGATGGGGCGCCGGCTCATTTTGACCTGCGAGTTCGAGAACTGCTAAATCAAACTTACGCTAACAATTGGATTGGTCGAGGTGGTCCGGTGCCTTGGCCAGCAAGGTCGCCCGATCTTAACCCATTGGACTTCTTTTTGTGGGGACATCTAAAAGCAATCGTCTATTCCAGCCCAGTAGAATCAGTGGAGGATCTGAGAGTACGAATTTCAAATGGTATTGAGAGGATTCGACAAACACCGGGTATTTTTGAGAGAGTGAGACAGTCAATGTCGAAGCGTCTAGAAGCATGCATCTTAAATGAGGGGCGACATTTTGAGCAGTTACTGTAGCCTTTTACTATTTCTTTGTATTAATAGTGTGATAGTAGCATAAGATCATGTTAACACAACATTAAAAATGTGCAATCTGACATTAGTTTTTATTTATTTACACCATAAACAGGTTTGTTAAAACAGGATTAAATGAGTGGTGCAATAGCAGTTTGAGAGCCATTAGACGTCCATTGTTGCGCTGAGCCATGCGTTGACAAGGGCTCATTTCCTGTCATTTATTGCACATAACTCAGTTATTAATGAACCGATTCTCATTATTTTGGTGTCGTTTGATTGGTAATTAAATTTTGCAAAAAAAGTTATTCTTGTCAATTTTTCGTACGGATTATCGTTTTTCCATTATTAAAATTTTAAATATTTAAACGGCCGCCATTTTGAAATTTACCATTTGATCAAGTTGATTTTTTTAAGTTTGGTAGTTTTGGACTAGTTTTACACACATACCGAATTTCAAAAGGATCGGTTGAAAAACCTCAGAGAAAAAAATATTTTATGAAAAATACAAAATGGCGGATATCTGGGCAAATATGCATTTTCGGACATACCTTCATAGGAACTTTTTTCTTTACTTTTGTATCAGGAATCACATTCCAAAGTCTGTAAACGTTTTTTTTGGACACCCTGTATATATGGATGAATATTGACAGTTTGAAAATCTTAAACTTAATAATAATGAAAGCAGATCGTTACCTGGGTTAATACGGAGTGTATCTTGAAAGACGTTACAAAACATGACAACACGTTTTCAGAGTATAAACTACATTTACTTTTACTTTATAGTATACACTGCATATATAAACTTACTCTGAAAACATTACTTTACATTACATTACACAAAAGGCACTTTCCACCACAAACAACTTTCACATTAGAAGCAGCTAAAAATACGTCTTAACGTCATAGTAACTCTAAGCAATATGGCCGGACGGCATGCGTTAGCCTTCTTTGTCAAAAGAAAATGAATACAGAACTGTCAGCTGGCGTAATCTACCGAGCGGCAGGTGAACTAGGAAAGCAAGTAGGATAAGTTGCCTAAATAAGTAATTGAGGCGCGTGAAACAACTGAACGTAACAGCAAGGTAAAGTAAAGTAAAATTATTCTAAATCCTACGATGCTTACCACCACAATAAACAGCACCATCGTAGAATAAACCAATAATTTGATGTGTTAAAGCCATACAAAAAAATAGAAAATGTATTAAGTTATACAAAATTGTGTAGTATATTATGAAGGAGGAGAGAGAGTTGAAAAAGATGCCCTTAAAAGATTTTGAGAAATAATAATAATAAAAAGGTTATAGACATTTAAAATTAGAGAAAAAAGAAAACTTTTTCATTTTGTAATTAATAAAAAAGCTAATTAGGCTAAATGATACAGTATATAAAACTAATAATAATAATATCAATAAAATTTAAAATAAATAGAAGTTTCAATGCAAAAAAACTAAGATAAGATAATTAAGGGGGAAAAAGGCTAAATAATCAAAATTTAATAAAATACTTATACGAAAATGATTATGTACAATTAACTAAGAAGGTAAGGTACAATATACCCAAGTCTCAAATTAATTGAATAATTAATTAAAGAGAAAATAATTAATTAGTAAAACAGTGATTTAGTAATTAATTGTATAATGTACAAAATAAGTTATATAGATAAAATGTATGATGAATATGTTGAAAAAATGTGTACCATGTGAGAAATGAATATCAGATAAAGGGGGTTTCCAAAACGTGAAAAAAGAAAGTAAAAGTCGCCGACCGCACAGAAAGCAAATGGGAGGAAGATAGTAGAAACGGAAGACAGTTATGAACGTTTGGGAACAAGAAAAAAAATCAAGAAAGAAGAAAAATTCAAATTAGGCCAAATTGAAAAATTTAAATTCAAAATTTAACGTAAATATTCCGAAGAGGATAGAAAGCGAACCAAAGAAGATATAAAAACAAATCGAACCAGTACAGATTCAGGAAGAGGTAATCTACCCAATGAGCCTTTCAAAACAAAAATAAGACCACAGATACGGATTTTGGGGCAGAAGTACAAAAATCGAGATATTTATTGGAGAGAGACAAGATTCAACCTAAGTCTTACTGAGTCAACAAAGCCTACGCTCCGAGAAAGAGGGGAGGCGGCGGACATGGCCGAAGTCAAAATAAAGACTATATATTACAATGAATATTTGCAGATTAAAATTAAAATAAAGCGAGAAATTAGGAGGAAACACAACCAATGATCATTAATTAACATAAAGTAAATTATAAAGACAAAAGATGAGGGAAATAACGGAAAAAACAAAGATTATCACAAAATTAACTAAAGTTACTCTTTTGACTGTTTTCAAAGAGAGAAGCCAAGGAAAGAGAGGAATGACAAGGCAGTTGGATCCGAGAAAACCACTCAGAGAGGACGTTTTTTAGCAAAGGCTAACTCGTAGAGCGTGTAAGAACAACTCCGGTGAAGATAGTGTACCGTAAATTCGTATCAAGAGTTATTCAGAATCACTACACAAGGAAGACGTCTTTTAGCAAGGGCTAATTCGTCGAGTGTGTGAGAACAACTCCGGTGAAGATCATCGAAGACTTCAAGACATCTCAAAACGAGCGGACCGCTGGTTGTGGAACGTCTTCAATAATCAATAAGAAGAGAGAAGAACATAAGAAATTCTGTAAGTAACAGACAAACAAGCTAATAATTTTGTATATATAAAACGTCCCAAAACTTTAGAATTTTTCGTAAATCACAAAACCAAATAAAATAAATTAAAATCAAGGGGAAATAAATAAAAAGTAAATTAATTTTAATAATATTCATCTCTCACAAGGTTATTTATAATTGTAAATAGAAAGAAAAGAGGTTTTAATGTGTTAATTTTGTTATTGTTGCTAAATCAGCAAGTTTTGTATTCGCAGTTGCGAGAAGAGAGATAATTTCTTTATGAAAATAAATAGGAATATTTAAGATTACTAGAAAGTTTTATTTATAAGAAACGAAAGAAATAACCTAGAAAATTCCAGTGCTCCAAATAGATATAAGAAAAAGTTATACCTAATTCTAGATATCGTAAGGTCAATTCCAAACCGCATGACCCGGAGATCGGAGTTAGACTGAAGCTATTATAAGTGAACAAAAAAGGTAAAAATAGGCAATCTTACAACTAAATAAGAACAGGAAAGAAAACGTTTCCTATTCTTGTCTTCATGATTTTCCTCCAGAACCACTTAGGGCAAACAATTAAAGTAGGGTTCACCAAAACACAAATCGAAAATCTAAGGATTTAATAATCCGTAATATCTCAATATCTCAATTCCTTCTTTATCTTCTCTACAGCCAATAAGTATTACCGGTATTGAATACTATACAAAACTATATTTTTCTGTAATCTACGTTTTCATAAGAATATTTTGGTTTAATATTAATTTAATTTGACAAAAAAATTTAAGTGTAGTAATTTTTTCGACATGTACGTATGTACTGTACAAACGTAGGCATTTTTCAACCGTTCCTACTTCCTACCATAGCCATATATATATAGACATTGACCCTAAAACGGTTGAACCTATGCATATAATCCAAAACTATGTATAAATAACATCAAGGTGCATAACATTGTTTTATTCTATTGTAGTTTTTATAAAGTTTTGATTCAAAATTTGCGACACTGTAAAAATTTTCCTAGTTTATGATAAGACAAAGACCACCATCTTCACTATAGAGTTAGCCATATTATGTAAGTGGACTGAATTTAATGCGTAAAGTTAAGTTTTAGAGTTCCTTTACAGTTAACTTTGAACTTCCACCGTAATTACTGACACGAGACATTTAAACTTCAAGACAAGTTAAATATTGAATACAGTTATCAGAATTAATAAGACATTAAATCTGGCCAAGCTATACTCTCCAATTACCAAATAAATTTGTTGGTTTTCTTTACAAGCCTAAAGCAGAGCAATATTAAAAATTTTAAATTATTTTATATGTATTCAAATAAAAGCAAAACTTACTTCGAAAACTTGTGCTTGTAGAAACTATGGCGTAGAGAAAGGAATGAAAAAAGGTTGTCTTTTAAACACTTTCAAAGTTTATGTAAAAAGGAGTACAGTTTCCATGGTTTCAAATTTAAATTACAACAATACGGTATACTCAGATTAGGCCTAATAGAAGTTAAACATAATTTTAACTAAGCTAAATCTGTAGCTAGTGTGATCTACTTGATGATTTTACCAAAATTTCTCACACACAGTTTTTAGTATTTAAACTTCCAAAAGTAATATTGAAGTAATGTACATTTACTTATTAAAATAATATGGATGTATTTTCTTCGGGTCTTTTCTGTTATATCCCCGCATTTACAAACTATTTTCTATTCTCAAACTATTTTTTATAGAATGAGGATTAATCGGGCATGTCCAAGTAACTATTTATAACTACTCCATAACATATAAGGAAGGAAGTTTCCGTTGATATTAGATAAGGGTTATCGCAAACGCGCAACTTTGCTATTCGACTCTAGCCTAATATTTTTGCAGACAACGACGTTGTTTTACATTTTACTGTTAGGCCTAAATGTTGAATACAGGTAAACATACTGTGACTAAATAGGTTAGGTTAGAACCTTTTAGGTATTTTTTTATTATTATTATTTTTGCATTTCTGTTGCCATAGCAAAATAGTTTGTAAATGCGGGGATATAACAGAAAAGACCCTTTTCTTCCTATACACTTATATTTTCTGGTCTGGATAGAGAGCATTATATAAGAACATAATATAACGCACAGAAAGGTTTTTATAAATATTTTGATGATTTCGGCTCCTGGCATTTTTGGCGTGTGAAAGATCGGGCCAGGTAGTATATTATGAATAATATGTATTAGGTTAATTACCTTGTATATACTCCGTCAATTAATCAAAATTAGTTTCCAGATGATTACGGTTTCGACGACTATGCCGTCATCATCAGATCCATATTCAAAATGATGACGGCATAGTCGTCGAAACCGGTAATCCATCTGGAAACCAATTTGGATTTATTGATGGAGTATAATAATACAAGGTAATTAACCTAATACATAGGCCCCTACATTTTTTTTTCTTAATGTTTAAATAGTATGTACCAATATTTTAAAACTTTGGTATTGTAGTGTTAAAATGTTTGTTATTTAATGTATGTGTATTGTATTGGATTGACATGTCATCAGGCTATGGATATTTATCGTATGCGCTTCATTTTTTACAAATTAACAATTTCCTGGAAAAACTTTGAAAAAGTTTCTTATTTTCAACAGTAGTTAGAACAGTTAGTTCTCTATAAATTCATATTCTCTTTGCAACATCAGACATGCACCATGAAAGTTTTATACAACTGACTATATATTTTTATATCAACCTAGTATATTTTTGTATTGTTTAGGGGCTTTGTCTCTCGTTTAAATACACACAAACTTTAAAAGTACTTCCAATGCTATTCTACACTACCTGCTAAGTAGGTATAGTAAATTGTAATACTGTATTTATCCTTTTCTCAACAAAGTTTATTATCTAGTTTTCTATTAAAAAAGTCAAACACTGAGGACGTGGTAGTATACAGTGGGTAACTGGTGTTTGAGTAACATGTGCGAGGTACAAATGTGGAGATTATAGGCTAGTGTGGCGTGGTGGGTGGTGA
>JAGFPH010007031.1:12534-34839 GCA_018207615.1 Philaenus spumarius | reverse complement strand
AATCTAATAATAAATGATTTTTTTCATTATCCGTGTAAGGTTTTTGCTCAATTTCTCCCACTCATAAGCCCGTGTGCAATTTTGAGCTATATCGTTCAAAAGGTAATTAAATTTACTACAATCCTGGGCAAAAGTAATTCAGTTACAGTTCCCGGAACAAGGAAATAAATTGATACAAAGCTCCTGATAAATGATTTTTTTCATTATCCGTGTAAGGTTTTTGCTCAATTTCTCCCACTCACAAGCCCGTGTCCAATTTTGAGCTATATCGGTCGAAAGGTAATAAAGTTCACTACAATTATGTGCAAAGGTAATTCAGGTACAGTACACGGAACAAAGAACAAAATTGATAAGAATCTCCAAATAAATGATTTTTTTCACTATCCGTGTAAGGTTTTTGCACAATTTCCCCCACTCATAAGCCCGTGTGCAGTTTTTGAGCTATATCGTTCGAAGGGTAATTAAATTTAATACAATCCTGTGCAAAGGTAATTCAGGTACAGTCCAAGGAACAAAAAACAAAATTGATAGGAAGCTCCCGATAAATGATTTCTTCACTATCCGTGTAAAGTTTTTGCTCAATTTCTCTCACTCATAAGCCCTGTGCAATTTTTGAGCTATATCGTTCGAAAGGTAATTAAATTTACTACAATCCTGTGCAAAGGTAATTCAGGTACAGTCCCCGGAACAAAGAACAAAACTGATAGAAATCTCCTGATAAATGTTTTGTGTATTATCAATTATGCAATTTCTCCCACTCATAAACCCAAGTGCAATTTGTGAGCTATATCATTTGAAAGACAATTAAATTTGCTATAATCCTGTGCAAAGATATATTTGGAACAATTTCCGCAACAAGGAACAAAATGCATAGGTATCTCTCATTATATAATACGAGTTATTCCCTGATAAGAAAATTCGGCTATAGTAATGCGGCAGTGCTGCTTACGGGTTTTTTTTTGTAGAGAAAGGTTCAAAGAATTTATATATGCCAGTAAAAAAATGATTGCTGTAAAATTTACAAAGTTATTAGCTCAAGAAATAAAAATGTTTAGTAACGAAAGGAAAAAGTTTAACTTTAGGCCTACATAAAAAGTAGTAAACATTTTTTGTACTTTTTTTGTAAATGTAAAAATTTTGTAATTTAGTCCTGAATAGAACTGTATAAAAATATTTATCAATTTCAAATTTCTTATTTTGAAAACACCAGCTCAAAGACTCCTAACAAAACTAGGCCTAATATGAATAGTAATTTACGAATATATTCCTTGCCAAAATATGAAATATTATTATAAGAAAGTGTAGAGAATAAATCAAAGAATTGAACTGTATACTTATAAATTATTATCTCATAAAAGTATTTGACTTAGTTTTACTTGAATCACAAAATTAGATCAAACGAATTGAACTTCTCACGGACGCATCAAAAACGAGGTTCTGGGTGAAAACCCATTGGAAGTGCTACTTCGGGAGCGTGAGAAAGTCGAGTTTTGAATTTCCCATTTGTCAGTATTTCTCAGAACTGTACGAACAAAACCATTAGAGTAAATATAGTTTGCTTTACACCAAACGAAAGATTGAACTTTGGTCTATAAATATATATAAAAAAGTCTATTGAAATAATTCGAATTATAAAAGATATCTCGAATTCAAAATATACTGTTTTATTCGTTGAAATTTGTCCAATTGCAAAGGTTACAGACAATTAATTCCATATCTTTGGAACTATGCAAGTGACGCTTGATTGGATGGTAGTTTTAGAAAGTTAAAATCTTGACGAATCCAAAGGCATCTCTATATTATTGTCAAAATATCCCGGTCGAGCACCATTGAGCTTAAAGCCCGGTTTACACGCTACGATAAATCGTAACTTTTGATAGTTTTTTCTTATAAACCGTACGCAATGCATTAATTTTTTTAACAACAGTGTTTCTGTCTGCCAACAGATCAAACTCCTTGTATTTTTGAACGAGCGCTATGTGCGCATGGTCTTTTTTATTTCTGTCGGAGTATTCTTTGCTCTTAATGAGCCACAAGCAGGTAAAACTCCGATATAGTTCAATAAATTCAGTCAAGAACTCTCGAAGAGTTTGAGCTGCCTTGCTATCAATTGAATAAAAACAACACAAGGTATAAAAACACGTAAAACGGAATCAACGAACCAGTGCTACAACGTTTCCGGTTGTAATATATATGTAGTTTGAATTACAAACAAATAAATGTTTCATCTTTACAGAAATATTATAGGCCTACTAAATTTTCATTAATATTTCTGCATGATTACACCAACATGAGGTGACGGGGCTAAATCTAATTTTACTTTTACAAATTAAATTATGTTATTACGTAATTTTTACAAGGTGAAATTCAGAAGTGGTTTTGCAAAATAATAAAAGACACATTAATTTCAAATCACGTATTTCAAGTTTATTATACATTATACAGTTTAAACAATTACGACCATCCATGTTGAGTTTGAAAACACTTTTCTTTAAAACACACTACACTACTATAGGCTACTTCGTTTAAAACTTTAAAAACAAAAGTACAGTAAATCAGTTTTACACTGAATGAATCGCACTGAAGAGTTGTGCTGCAGCACAAGAACAGTGAAAAAATGATGATAGTGAAAAGCAAACAACAATAAGACTGAACTGAAAGAATGACAAAACAGACAACTGTTATTTCTCGCCTTTCTCGGTGTTAGCCGAAGGCACGAAGTTTATTGATTCGCCGCCGAACAGAGCCGAGGATGCACGAAACAGTGGCCTCATCTATCTCTCACACACACTCACAAACACGTCAGTGTATAGATCGAGGACTTTAGCTGTGCACACGACCAGGCACCTACTACACGTGCATAAAACATAGAGTGGATGTTGGCCGGGTAGCGTTAACTGGTTTTTGTGCCCGGTGAGTCACTTAATGTTTGTAGAAAAGATGCCCCTCTCCATCCCCCGTCCAGTACGGGTAACTGATTCCCGCGCGCACAGCTAAAGTCCTCGATCTATACAGGCGTACATTTAGTTTGAGTCAAACGAATAACTTGGCATTAGCTCATTCATGACTACATCTATGTCAGACGCTCATACGCATCCTGTTGTAAAACTGGAATGGAGTTTTAGTTTTGTTCTAAAACATAGTACAGTTCTGTAATATTATTTCCCAAATTCCAGTTTTGCCATTTTGCCGCTCCTAAAAATTTGCCGCTATGGGCACGGGCCCACTTTGCCCCATGCTAAATTCGGCCCTGATCACAACATTCGCTTGTAGGAACTTTGCGTAATAACAAACCTCAACTACTGCAGTTAGTGACTTTGCCCACAAACCATGCATTGTACAGTAGTTTGTTTTTTTATGCTGAAAAAAAACCCTTCTTTCATACAAATCTAAGAATAATAAAGTAGTCTTACTGCTTTCCTCATTGCATGACTCAGACGACACTGACAGTGATAGTGGTGAAATGTTTAAATCAGAGATCTTAACATTCTACAATAAAACCAAAGGGCGGGGGGGCGGTTGACACCTTGGCACTCGAATGTCGGAGCAGCCCCGTACCGTACTAATCCGCACAAACTCCTATGTTGTGCAAGCCCCGAACTCGCTATGACAACTTTCTTTGATCGCATTTGAACGGACGTAGTTACTTTGATGATCGCTATTGTTGAAGTTTGAGATGTGCTGCTATCTTTCGATTTTTTTTAGAACCATTTGAATTCAGTTTATGTGGTAAATAAATCTTAGAAAATGTAATGTTTTCCGTCTTTGGCCGCTCTGTAAACAGCTGTCTGCTCTCGCCGTTGTTGGTTCCTACTTACTACGCAGTGTTTTAGTTTTGTTGTACTAGGTTATCGTTTGTAATTTCACAGTTTATTTTTTAATATTGTTCTTTTTACAATAATGATTGTTGTAAAATAAAACGAACGAAGACGACGGCTGTCTGTTCCAAAATGACAGGAGCACTTTTGTTTCGAAACTGAGTGATTCCAATATTACCAATAAGTTTTGAAAAAAGCTTTGCCTACTTACTAGTTTTGACCTAAATAATGCTGTTGCTAAGCAATAAAATAAATAATTCAGGCAATTTTGTAGGGTACAACTTGATGTCAAAGCTAATTTTTTTCATAAAAATTTATTTTTACAAAAAAACACGTTTTATAATGTATTTTTGTGTCTAAAACATTAAATTTGTAAACCACTTAATTTTGTTTGTAAGGATATAGACAACAAAAAACCAGCAACAAATATAGGCCTAGGTCTTCCCATTGAAAATTTGTCCAAAATTCTTGTTTTTCCAGTTTTTTGTTACAAATTTCTATTTTTTTCAATAAAATACAAATTTTAAAAATATATTTAAAAATAAAAATATATGTTTTATTTCATACCAATCTATACCTTAGTCATAGAAGAATCCACAAATAAAAAATCGGCCTTTTAGAACTGGCAGAAATACTTTTTTTGGAGTAAACAAATTAAAGTTCAATACGGTATTCGCTCAAAATTAAATGGAGCTGATATCAACACTAGGTCCCCAGTAATTGGAGTGGAAAGGGTTAAAGGCTCTGTACAACGTAGGGCGAAAAACAAACAGATGGCTCTGCCACTTTTTTTTGCTCTTATGAACATTGGTCGAGTTAATGCTATAATATAGTTTATTTAACAAATTCACAAACACGTATTGTACGCAGAGAGCTTTTGAAGCGAATTATGTGCTGAACATATGTGTAAGAAGAAGAGCTTTGCAAGAAAACCTACCTCGAACATTGAAGTGACAAATAAAAAGACTTGCTGGTGTTGAAGAATATGTGCGAACACCACGCGCAACTGGAGCACCTGTGAATATTGCAATTGGAGGGAAAACAGAAGAACTGTTATGACGTGCTCATCCTGTTTAAAGTATATTTGTAAACAGCAGACAACTTCACTGTGCAATAACTGTGCAGAAGATGCAAGTAATGAGGAGGACGGTAATGAAGAAGAGGCTTAGAAGAACTTCTACCCGATAACTGACACTGCAGCAAAATACACTTAAATCAGGTTTTTTATAAATATTATTTGATGATATATTCATACTTTTTACTATTAATGGACTGAACTGTCGTACTATTTTTTAATTTAATTTTTTTATATTTTCTTGTCTGTTTGCATATCCATCTTTTTTATTATTTTAAAATTAGGCTAGTCTTACTTTTTACACTTAAAGTAAATTTAAATATAATATGTTACTTATTATATAAGCTGTATTTGTTTGTTTGTAAACATTAAAATATTCTTTTAAGTATGAGTATTGTTATACCAGGTATTTTCTTCTGTGCGCTACTAAATATGTAATAGGCTATGAATTATGTGACTAAGTAAAGGTTAAAGACAGCCTAAGCTTTTTATATGCTGATTACTGTTTATTCAAAAAATATTTAAAAATTCCTGTTAAAAAATATAAAAATTATGGACAAAATTAGGGATTTTGTAGACAAATATTGAGGATATTGGGTGTCTAATTCAATCTATGTCTTACATTATGTACAGGTGACACCTACCCCCAAAATCCAATTTAGGCTAGATAAAAGAGCCTCTGTCCTAATCAGTCATTACTTCCATAAAAATTCCTATTAAAAAATTATGAACAAAATTATGGATTTTGTAGTTTGCATTGGCATTACCATATGTCACCACAGGGGTTGGCGAGTGAAGCGATCAGCCCTAGTTATCTATATAAAAATCATATAAATATATACATATATATAAATAAATATAAATATATCATAGGGCCTATAATGATCTTTGCTGAACAAATAGACAAGATAACTTGTAACAAAATATTTGTTTAAAATTTATATTTGGGTCATTCTCCAAAAAGTGTACAGTTCAGGGTACAAATATTTTTAATTTATAATAATTTTGAAAAAAAATTTTAAATACATAAATATACTTATTAGACTGTCCCTGATAATATTATGATACTTGTCAAACTTACAAAAAAAAAAATTTGATCTAAGTTAAACATCTCATGTTAATTTATCGCCACTGTCCACAGAAGTGATGTCCACAGAAGTGACTATTTTTAAATCCAATAAGCCCAGCAACTACAACTTTGAGATTAGAAGTTTGATTCTTCTGCCAAGAAATATACACAATGAAATATAAATATAGTTATCCTTATTAAATTTTAGAGATAGTTCTTACCCAAAATTGTTTGGTAACAGAAGTGATGCAGTAAGAATGACGAAACAGCTTATTAATGATCAACAGTTGAAATAAAACTATTCTTTCAGAGAAAATAACTAAAAAACCACTCTATAATATAAATTACTATTTTCTATCCTAATTCTTAGACAAGGAACATACACCCTGCACTTTGTTGGAGTTTTTTATAACTAGTTAAAGAATGTCCACAGATGTGACTATAAAATGAAAGACACTTTTCAAATAAAAATAAAAAGATAATCTGAAGTTTATTTAAATTCATAAATGTTTATTTCATATAACTGTAGATGTTTTATTGCCAGTGTTAATTAAATGATGCTAAAAATAAACAAACTAAAAAGATCACAATTCAAATAATGTTTGAAAACATAGCCGGGGACTGTCCACAGAAGTGATTTGTCACCTTCTGTGGGCACAATTTCAGTTTAAAAAATATGTAAACTCTAAATTTTACCAGTATGAGTAAGTTTGTTAGTATTTAAACTTTATTTTATGTAGTTTTTTTAAAAATATTTCTTTTATTATAATATAGAGACTGGGTGGGGACATCAACTGTACATTTTTTGGAGAATGACCCATTTACTAAGTCATTAATTTTGAAAGCTTTGAAAAAAACTGGTTTATTTAAGGATCAGCTATTTATTAAAAGTTGTTTCAATAATTGCTTGCTGCACATGATCCATAAGCTCCAACTAATAACAGATATATTACAAATTTTAAAAATCCCGAATGGCTGAACAGATTAACTTGAATTATAGGTAAGAACACTCTCGATCAAGTCACCTTTCACACAAAAAAAAAACTAAATCAAAATGGGTACATCCTTTTAGGAGCTATGGCGCCACAGACAGATAAAACAGACACACTCGTTAAACTTAAACCTTAAGACTTTGACAAGATCTTCTGCTTTAATTTACTGTATTCGCTGGTTTAACCGTTAAATATAAATCAAAACATTTTGCAATAATGTGAAATGTAATTAGCCTACTCATAGATGTTAAATAGGTCTACACCTTAAAAAATAATTTGTAATTTTGATGTACGTTCGGGAGTTATGAGTAACAAACTGGTGGAAAACGGGATTTTTAGCATTTATTGGTGCATAGCTAATTTAATTTGCGAAGGTCTAAATGGGCAACATAGAATAACTTGGGCAAAATTCACTGAGCGTTATTGGGTCATGGAACTTGGATTCAAAATCTATTTTTTAATTGTGTGTTAATGGTAAGGCACAATGTTTACGCGATAGTCCTTTCGTTCTTTATTAACATCTGTGAGCAAAGCCGCAGGTAGCCTACCAGCTAGTTTCTAATAAAATATGAATATTGATGATTTAAGTCAGTTTATCTATTTCAAGTAAGATAGGCCTAACTTACAGAAGAATTTGGAGAGAATTATAAATGATCAATTAAGTTCAGTAAGACTTATAATTATAATTAGGCCTATATGTTATTATTTCAGACATTGTTATTAAAATAAATAAATTTAGTTTGAGTCTTATTTCAGTTACACATGAGAAAATAAGGACAGATAGACAAGGAAGCAATATTTATGTAAGTACAGTATAGCGCCGATTATAAGAAATACCGGTCATTCGAAACGTCGCTTAACCGAAAGATTCAAAATTCACGTCACACCAACATTACACGAGCGCTGCGTCAGTCCAGTCCATTTCACTGTTCCACATCCACCTAACATTATTTGTGTCATTGGTTGGAACAGCAAGATTAATGTGATGTTGTGCAGCTGCTGTCTTTGAAACGCTTAAAAAAACAAGACTTTGCGGCAAAAAAACCAGTCTCAAAACTTAAGCAAACAAACATGTTCGACTTTTTGACGAATGCGATGCTGTGCAGCTGCTGTATTTGAAACGCTTAAAAAAACAAGAATTTGCGGCAAAAAAACCAGTCTCAAAAACTTAAGCAAACAAACATGTTCGACTTTTTCTTTTAGGTTAAGTTTGTACTGTTTTTATTAAGTCAGTAACCCGAAAAAAGAGTATGTAAGGTATGTGCAATCCCTACTTTATAGCCTATGTAGCCTACACTATGTATTACACATAAACTTTAAGTGTTATTTCTAGTCCAATATCGTATTTTATTTGCGTCCCACCGATCCCACCATCTTCAAGGAAGAACTAGACTTTTTTCCAGAAATGTTTGACTATCCGAACACCCTCCTGCACCAATTGTTTCGGATAATCGGCGCTCTACTGTGTAAGACAAACGAAATCCCAATAGGCCTACTAGTTGTAGGATATATATATCCTGGAGGATAAAAAAAATTAAAATAAACTAAACTTTATGGGTGAATAAATAATTATTTTTTAAGACATACTTATTATCCTTACATTAACAAAAAATATTTCCCATCCTAAACAGAGCAAAAGTTAGGTTAGTTTATGTTGAAACACATAATTATTTTCCAATTAAGTCAAAATTATGAAACACTAAATTGTTTTCCACAAGTTACCTGAAATTGTAGGATGGAAATTTTGAAGCTTCGGTTAAAAGATTTTTGTACAATCTCAAAACTTGAACAGTTGTTACTCCCATTATTGTTGACTTTCGGTAATTAACAAAATAAAAATAGCCAGGTTGAGGTTATCGGACCGAGTTATAGATATTTTAGTCACAGACAGGTGTTACAAGTACAAGCTACAAGACCATATGATTTTCATGTGTTGTTTGCTTCTATGGCTCCAATAATCAAATCAAATCAAAGACTGTGTATCTTTTCCTTATATTATTGTATTTTCTGTTTACTGCACATATTTTGCTGTGGTAGATAAATCCCATTGCAGTCGATTCTCTTTCTCTTGAAATGAAAATTTATATGGTAATTAAAAAATAAAGAATGGTATTAATTGTAATTAACAACTATACATTTGTTTATCTCGCATTTATTACCGATTGATATAGATTTTGAATGTATTCAAAATATTTATTTAACTAAAACCCTTTAGTTAATAATGTAGCAATGATTTAAGGATACAATTTATTTTATATTTGGTACGTTTAACAAAATTAGCTATTCGTAGTTTATTATTTACGTTTATATACTTTAAAAATCTGAAATTGTTACCGTTTCCCATTGGTAGGCCTACTAAACAAACTGCCAATGTGTTAAATCAGCTCGTCTCATCTTCATAATTCATATATTTATGATATACTCTTTCACTATGTTCAATAAATAAACACATGTAAAGTAAAGAGAAAGAGTTTAAGTTTCAATATCTTTTTTTTTGGTGTTTAACGTCCTACAGTTTTACGTGGAATCCGAACCACAGCCAACGATGTCTGTTAAGAAACTATTTAGAAAATTATTCGGGGTCAATGGGAATTGAACCCGGAACCTTTTCATTGGTGGTTGCCATGACGATTGATAAAGCAATGACGCTTTAACAACCACGGCCACCGTGGCTATAGTTTCAGTTTCAATATCAGTAACGCAGGAATGTAGTCGTGTTTTTTATTGTTTTTATAGGTTATACTCGGCGATTGCTTAGCTTAAATTTTAAAATCTATATTGTAAATGTAAATTCTTACTACTTAGTGCTTGTCGAAAGCCTTATGATAGAGTCTAGTTGGAGTATTTTGATTCATTTAGATTTTGAAAATTTCTTTTTGAAATCTGCAAGAGAAAGAAACTTGCAGGTTAATGATTTTATGCTTTTAAAGTTAAACTCAATGACACAATTTGAATTGAAGAGCCCTAGGGAATAATTCTCAATTATTGCAAACACAATATGAGTAAGAAGTAAAAATGTAGATTTTAAATTTCATAGGATGTAAGATGGAAATTTCGTAAGTAAATAATGTAGGAAAAATTATAGTATCCACAACATATCATTTTTATGATCCTGTATAATTTATTATATAGGCTATTTGTAGGAATTGGAAATATATGGTCATAATACTATAATCGGTAACTGTAAGTTAGTTTGTTCTTAGTTAGATATAGTGTAGGCCTATTAAACTTTATCAAAGATCTTTGATCAAATTTCTTTGATGCAATATTTGACAGTGTAGCCTAGGCCCTAACATGCAATTTTTTTATTTAAGTTGGTATACGTCAAATTTATTTGTCAAAGGTTCTCTTCAGTTCTTAACTATATTAACCTTAGTTTTGAATAGGCCTAGTTAGTTTACTATTCGACCCTAGCCTAATATTTTTGCAGACAATGTTTTACATTCTACTGTTAAATGTCGAATAGGTAATCATACTGTGACTAAATACCCTACTTTAGGTTAGCACATTTTAGATTTTTTTAAAATTATTAATCTTGCATTTCTGTTGCCATAGGTTAGCCTAGGTAAAACCCTTGAGTCCAAAAAAAGTGGTTTTTACAAAATGTAGGCCTAGGCCTATGTCTGTATATTCAATCGATTTCAAACAAATTTGCACCAGACATGTCAAAGAGATCTGTATAGGCCTAGGCTAGATGCTCGAAAAACGTTTTTGAAAAATTTTGAAAAACAATCTCCTTTTTGGCAAAAATACCCTCCAAAAAAATCAGTTTTTATAAAAAAACGGCTTTAACGATTTTCATAAAATTTAATAACTGATTTTTTGGGGTTTTTTGGCCATAAAGGATTTTGTTTTTCAAAATTTTTTAAAACCCTTTTTCGTGCATCGATACAGGCCTAATGACATGTTTGGTGCAAATTTGTTCGAAATAGATCGAATATTTTTTACTTTAGGTAATAATATTTATTATTTACTCTCCTACTTTAATTTACCATCCCATCTCCTACTTTAATACAATTATGAAGTCACGGTTGGGGTTACATACGTAGGTTGGCGTGCGAAGCACGCAATGCACTGTGTATTGATAATATTCTCAATACGGGTGTTGGCGTGCTATGCACTGTGCGTCGGCCACTTCTCATAGTGTTCAGTGTCAAGCTCACATGTGCGACTTAGCAGTGAACGTTAATACTGTATTGTAAATATGTTTGTGAGAAAGTATGTGCCAGTTTCTGGTACCGTTTATTAGGTTTTTATTAGGCTACTATAGGTTAGGGCGTAAATATACTATACCACCCTCGGCTGATATTTTTGCTGATGACGACCTTATTTTACATTCTACTGTTAAATGTTGAATACCCTCAGGTAAACATACTGTGACTAAAGACTCTGAGTTAGAACTTCATGCTATTTTTTTTTATTCTTGCATTTCTGTTGGTAAATTCATGTAGTAGTTGGAGTATACTGTAATTTAATCAAAATTTTTATACGTAAAAGCTAGGTCTATTGTTAAATTGGGGTTAAATTTATTACACTCCTTCTTGCCATATTGCGGCTGAGGGGCTAATCTATGAACGAGAAAATGCTCTACAGTCTGATTTAAATTAGAACCGTTCTTGGTGGCGAGCGGTTGACAGAGTGGAGGTGATGTGGTATTGTCATTAAGTTTTGTCATGTAGGCTAATTGATTGAGAAGTAAAATTATAAAATAAGTTAGGCTAAGTTGACTTTATTTGCTTGGTGAGCTCTAGGTCAGATCTATGTTAATGTTCTATGACTGGTTCTATACTGATAATATAGGCCTATATAGGCTGAATATAAATTATACATGTTGTCAAAGTACGTAGCCAGAAATATTACACCTAGGCCTATTTGTCGTGGCTTTAAGCTGTGTTATTTTTATATATTTGACTAGGCCTATATCATAATTTTGGAAGTCCTAGATTGTTCGGCACTGCAAAACCTAACTTTCCTCAAAAAGTGAGAAATCGAATGATGACACTAAAGGAAAACATAGACTAATAATCATGTCAATACTTCTTTTTTATTATGTGCTTATTATCAGCTCATTAATTCTATTCTAATGATTCTTATAAGCCTTAAAATCTTTTCCCTAAATTAGGTCTACCTGTTTTAGATGCAAAAGGGCTACTTAGCCTTATTTGTGTGGGATTCTTGTGGGGCGCAACTAATCCTTTATTTAAAAAAAGTTCAGATGGAATAGAAAAAGTGAAAGGGAATAATATAATTACCCGATTTTTTAACGAAGTTATATTTCTCTGCACAAATTTTAAGGTAAGTGGTCCAGGATTTTTCTATTAATAATAATAGGCCTACACGTAAGAAATAATTTATCCACTACCACTTAATTATTGAAGTAGGCTATTAACAAATTAAGTTATGTACACTTAATGTATATTGTAGGTGTATATTAATCATCTTAGTGTTTAATTATTACTAATTTTTATTGGCCTGAATAGTAAACATAAATAAGGAGTTGAAACTTAAACTGACCGCAGCTAACGAATATTTAAGAAACTAATAGTGAAACATAACTTCAAAATATGCTAGTATAAGTTAAGTTATTTTAACGAACATATTAAATCGATTTTTCAACGTTGCAAACTTTGAAAGTATAATCAATAGTTTCCAAATTGAACGGATATTACCTACTTGGATTTACTTAATCCTTCAAATGTCGCACCACAGGAACTCTCGCGCAGCCTTTTAGACCGCATTGTATTATTGAGGTGATAGGACTAAATAATTATATTGTTAATTGTATTGTAGAGTATAATTTAAAATATTAAGTTAATTATTAAAGAACTTATTTATATATTTTTGATAAAGATAATAAGGTTTTATTATAGATAGGTAGGTCCAACCTATCTCATTCAATCACTGTCCTCATCCACTCTCATGCCATCGGTTTGAGGAGTGCACTGGCTACATTTTGAAGTTGTGAGTTCTTTGCTAATGAAACCTGAACACGACGTACATTTTGTTTTACGATTTTTGAAGTTATACTTCTTTGCGCCCGTTGTAATCAGGATGGGGTGTCGGTCGATAAACCGCGTCACGCGTTAGGAGTAAAATGCGGAAAGTGCCTTTTTATACCTTTTCTCTACAAGAGATACCTCAAGAGTCTCGGTGGGTGAGTGGTTAACACACTCGACTTCCATGCTAGAATCCCTGGTTCGATCCCCGGCTGGGAAATTTTTTTTTCCAAAAATTATAGGAAAGTGTACGAATATACAAATGGCCAAAGAAGTATAACTTCCACCGTCTGGTCCGACGCAGACCAAATTTTTTTTTCTATCACACACCAAACAGCGACCAATTTCACCTTTTCAGGTAGCCTACATGTAGTTGTTTTTTTCTCTGTTCTGGGATTTCTAAGATGGAATGAAAACATGTATTTTAATATCCCATGGAATGCAATCAATGAATCATGAAATCCCAACGCAGCATTTTAGACAGAGTCTTCAAGAACTGCCGTTGGTTCATGACGGTTGCAGTTTTCCTGTCTCTGAATACAATGTACACATATAAATCAGAGCACATTCATTATACACATCAGGCATAAGCCTGATACATTCAATAGCATAAACTCTTTGACTTTAGGATTATTTAAGGAATGGTTTATTTTTAGTTTAGGGAACCAAAGCATTTGTACTCACTCATTTAAGCCTCTCTCTTATAAATCAGGTACTCTGGTGGAGATACTCTTTCTTTGCATATGTTTCTTCAAATGGCCAAGTTCTGTTTATTCCTACTACGATCTAGATTTTGAACCTTCTCAGCATAAGAATGTCAGAAGCAATCTGTCTAGGCAGACTAAAAAAAGTTTGCTCAACCCTCACACCTGGGAGGGATGTTCTTCCACATCTTTTCTTGTTGTAGTCTTGCTGTTTGACTACTATTTTTCATTATCCTTATGAGAAACGAGCTTCTGATTAAACTGTAGGCTACCCCAGGTTCTTAGATTTCAAATAGACTTTTATACAATCAGTTTAGACTACATATATAGGTAAAATACACAGTCAAAATTACTGCTCTAGAAACAAGAAATATTAAACATTTATCAGCGATAATTAAATATCAAACTTAAATCAATGTATTACTTGGGGAGTTTCTCCCAATCCCCACAGTCTAAGTTACACTATTGTCCATTTTACAAAATTATTTATGTTCTATTAACCCTAGAACCGGCAGACGGTACATAATGTACCGTCACTCCAACACATTTGTAACGAGTGATTGTATTGAATCAAAAAGACAGACACCATTGGAAAGGTAATGTTTCAAACTTTAATTTTTATATTTACAATTTCTTTCTAAAACGTATATTTACATATGTAATCGTCGTTTTAAAATTGTAGATTTCTGTAAACCTGAATCCACTTGTGGATTCGAATACAATTGTACTGTTATTTCCCACTCATTCAACGTCCCAGACCATCTACAGGAATATTTTGATCAAAAATATAAAGGTACCATGGGATTCGTCAAGATTTGATCTATCGAAATATGCCTTGCAATCAGATGTCACTACTATAAAATTTGAATGACGAAGCTTTCTGTAAACCCTTGCGATTGGACAGTTTTGAAACCAATGAAACAGCACATTTGTCAACTGAGATAACACCCACAATCCCATATGTTTTTACAGATTTCTTTATACAATTCTGTAGAGAAAACTTACAGCTTTCATTCGATGTGAACTAAACTGGATATAACCTGTTATATGTTTATTCAACGAGCGGTGGAAATTACAAGGTTTTTGTGAATTACAGTGGTCGAATGGGACTGTCTGGCCCATTTGATTCTCACGGTAAATCCCAACGAATGTTTTGTTTCCTTTACACGCGATAAGTTTTATTTGATTGACCTCATTTTGTTTTTCAATTAACGATATTTCAAACACTTTAGTGAACTAAGAAAAGACAAGTTTAGTATATTGTTCTTTTCTTTGATTTATTCTCTACACTTTTTATAATAATTGTTATAATAATATTTCATTTTTTGTCAAATGAAACATTCCTAAATTACGTTTTAAGCCAAGCCTAGTTTGGAACGTAAAAACTGGTGTAATCAAAATAAGAAATTTGAAATTGATAAATGTTTTTATACAGTTCTATTTTTAGAACTAAATTACAAAACTTTTTTACATTTATGGAAAAAATTACAAAAAATGTTTACTACTTTTTATGTAGACCTAAAAGTTGAACTTTTTCCATTCGTTACTGAATATTTTTTGTTTCTTGAACTAATAACTTTGTAAATTTTACATCAATCAATTTTTTACTGGCATATATGAATTATTTGAACCTTTCTCTAGTTTTGATAATTTCTATTCAATTTATATTAATAAATCTTTGTTGCAAATAATAACCTGATTTTAGGTATTTTCTGTTGTAGGTTTTATTGCCGTTCTTACTAAACCAGAGTGGATCTTTAATTTACTTTTATACTTTACAAAGTGTGGGTAAGTAGGCTATTTATGATAGTCAATAAAACTAGTATTAAGATAAAGCAAGCTTTGTTCATTTTTAGAAGTAATTTCCTAGTTGATTTTCTACACTGCAACATTTTTTTTGATATTATAATTTGTTTCAGGGTGCCTTACTTTATAGGTAGATAATTCTCCTTGTATCAATATAATGAAAACATTTTTTATTATCAATTATAAGTCTGAAAATGCTTTATTTTGATCACATATTTATTACTCACTTTCTTGTTAGTTCTGTACAAATTTTGCAATCAATTTTAAACTAACTTCCCGATGAGCTGGAGACTTGAAACTTTAAACATAGCTCAGAACTGGATGACAAACAAACAGACATACAAGGGAACCATACGGATTGTCCTGAAAATGTGTGATTGTGAATTTTAATTCTTGTAAGATTTACAATGAAAAATGTAGGATGCATGAATAGTTCACTTCAGTCACTAACAATTGAATTATGCTGCAAATGTTATGAACTGTTGTGTGAGGTTTTTCAACGACAGCTTCCCCTACTAACACTCCTTACTATTATCAGTTCCATGCGCCCAATGTTTTTCGTTTAAAATCGTAGCTATTAAAAATTCATAATCACAAATTTTCAGGACAATTTCTATTGGGTTATAAATCTCAATTTAAACTTTTTAGTCCGTTTTAAAAATGTGGTATGTTAAAAAAAAATGTTTTTTATTTAAATGGTTAAGAGTTACGGCTAGCAAAGTATTATACCACACTGATATAACCTCCAAGGATTTCAGTGTGGCCCTGTTTTATCAATGGGACCTGAAATTAGAGCAAAATCTTTTGCCAGGAATAACTTTTAAAACTTATGTGTTAAACTCAAGTTTATATGAACCTTTTCATTATTATTGATAAAAGTTACACTGGCTTGTAGCAATTGGAAGCCGTATTAAATTAAACAGCGTTTTGATTTAGAAAAGTCCTCATCTGATTCCCTTCCTCTCCAGTGAGCTGATGTTGTTTGCTTACAGAAAAGTGTCCCAGTCTGTTGATAAGAGAATGTTTAATTTGGTTTCTAAAGATATCCTTTATATATGACTTTTGATCCACTGTCTTGTCAAAACAATTGTTTGGGTATTGTCAGGGTGTTGACATTCTGAAAAGTCAGTAAATTTAAAAAAAGCTGGAAAGTCAAGTAAATCTTTCTGAAAGATTTTTTTAGAAGAATTTTGAATACTTTTGTGTGCTGCAACTGTTTAAAACTGATTTGAACTAAAATATGTAATTTTTTTCCAGAACTGTCGTTAGCAGTACCTATAGCTAACTCTTTGTCCTTCGTCTTCACAGCGTTGTCAGGTTACATGGTTGGAGAAGCTGCTCCTAACAAATGTAAGTGCTTCCTTTATTCATCTTTCTGTTAGGAATCACCACACGGTAGTTCTGGTATCTTCAAGGATGTGATATTTGTACCCTTGGTCGTCACAGCGTTGTCAGGTTACATGGTTGGAGAAGCTGCTCCTAACAAATGTAAGTGCTTCCTTTATTCATCTTTCTGTTAGGAATCACCACACGGTAGTTCTGGTATCTTCAAGGATGTGATATTTGTACCCTTGGTCGTCACAGCTTAGTTAAATGAGTGGGGGGGGGGGCTGCTAATGGAGCATCTACCTATTGTCAAAGTTAAGAAGCAAGTGTTTCAAGCTTTGTGCAGTGCAGTCCCCTCAAGCCTAAGAATCCTTCTTGTGGCTGGTTTGATGGGTGATACAAATATTCAATTCATAGCGGAGGTTGAAAAATACCCGGAAGTTTATGATTACCGCACCAAACCTAGTTATGCAAGAAAAAATGTTTTAGTAAAAGCGTGGACGGAAGTTGGCAGAAAAGTCAACCTTAAATCTAAGAAATGATTTATATCTTCATATCTTCTTGAAAATTAAATTGAAAAATCCTCTTCTATTAATCAATGATAAAATAGACTTTAGTACATCCTCTGATTTAAAGTGTCTCGTTTCAAGACTCAAATACATGTAACATACATGGTGGTTTGCCAAACACTAAATAAATAAATAAATTAATAAATAATTCTCTTTCCCCTTAATACAACATTTTCATTCCTTGGATTATGATTACAATTGACTTACTTCAACAGTATTGATATTCACTCTTCAGTACGAAACCATTCCCACATATTTGTGTCCTGCTTGTGGATTGAAGGCTTCAGAAGTTCTAAACAATTAAAATAGGACAATTTTGTCATCCTATAAAATGCCAAAAATTTAGAGTCAGACATGCTCAACTAATTTGCTGTGATGAAGAGCCTGCGATGTTTGTTCCTCTCAAAGTAGGGGTGAACCAAGATATCCCTTGTTTGTGTGATCTCCCGAAGTGGCAATGAAATAGTATATACTCATCATCACTATTTAATGAAGTACTTGACATTTTTAAAGCAATCCTCTGAAAGTTGATAGCATACTGACGCTTCCTCGACAACTACCGGATGACTCGTCTGTGATGGACGTTAAATGAGGGAGAAAATAATTGCATGCTTAATCAAATGCTTCTCTCATGTATTGCATGGGCTACGATCCATGTGCGAAGTTGGTTGTAAAGTTTACAAGTAAAGTTACACGAGTAAAGAAATTGTCACAGAAGATGTAAAAGGTGGTATTCTGCAGAGTTTAGCAGTAGGTGTATAGCCTTTCAAATGTTGTAGAATTTATGGGTTGATGTAGGCTATGTAAACAAATAAATACTCTTTGATGCATACTGGTGTGAAGCATACCCGGTGATTCAAAATTAGACAGCTATGGTGTATATAAAAACACATTCTTTGTAATAGATATGATATCTAGTGAATATTTTATATATTATATAAGCCTAATCATTATTTATATAAATATACCAGAAAACTAAGATAATTTTTTACATTTAAAAAAAATGGCCTACATTTTAAATTGTTAATGTCAGATATGATATACTACCATAGATCATGAATATTAAATAGATCTTGCATCCATACGGGGGCTGTGTTCCGGAAAAAAGGTTGTCGCAAAAATAGTACATGATCGCGCCGCGAGGTAGCGCTAGGGAGAAAGCATTGGTAGCATTCTTATTTCAAACAGCTTCCTTCGTTTCCCCAATAGATAGCGCCAAAAAAGTTGAATTTCCAGTGGAACAAAATATTGCATTGGATCGGAGTTCTATTAGGTTATCCAAATACAATGATACTACTTAAAAACCATTACTTTTTACTTTGTATATTTTCAAAATGGCAGACATTTGTAGTAATTGTAAATATGTAATAATATTTAAAACCACAAAAATACATAGTATGTGCAAGAAAGAAAATATCAATATTTAAAACTTATCTTATTTTCCATTTCCCAGAAATATACCAAAAATGTACTGAAATTAGCAGAATCACCCTTACATAATAATTAGCAGTTCCTCAGTTTTATGTTCAGTTCTCTAGATGTGAAAAACAATGCATTAATTCATAGAAATCAGGTTTGACAGGAGGGTATTCTTCAGCTCAAATGGGTGTCCAAATATATTTTTTATTTTGATTCATTCAGTAGTCCACTAAAAATCAATGCTTAAATAATTATTTCCTATCCTATTTGAATAACATGGGAGTATAAAATTGCTATAATTTTAAAACCACATGTTACTTCAGCTATCAACAATACAACCTGATTCAAACATTTCAACACAAAACCTAGCCTAGATTATATTTTAAGGTTACCAATTAAAATTTCACAACCTTTGGGATCATCTAGTTTTGTAATATTTTGGTTTAAAGTTATGTTTTAGTAGCAAGAAATTATGTTTTTACTTTTTTGACAAAGTTTACATAAGACCAAAAGTCCACTGATTTGGTCAGATTGTGTAACGTCTGGATGTTGTTCATTGTAATGGATCCTTTGATGAATTCCTTTCTCCATCAGGAAACAGTTGTACAGTTATCCTAATTTTGAATAATGTTGTGTATTTTTTTCTTTTCCATATTTATTTCTATGTTTTAGTTTTCTATTATTTAAAAATTGATATTAAATTTTGTTGCAGATACCGTGATAGGATCATGTCTCGTAATTGCTGGCGTGATTTGTTATATACTTGATAAAAATTGATTAAATGTTTATTATTGATAAGAATGTTTTAAAATATTTGTGTTTAATGAATTTCCATTCATGCTGTACTATTCCAGATTCCCTCTTGTTTTAACCCTAGAGCTGGTAAACGTTGATAATTTTTTCAAACTTTGTTGCTGCATGTGGTGATGCGTCAATTATTATTATTCAAAATATCAATCACACCATTTATAGTAGAATAATAGTTAAATACTACTGGTCTATCCAAGCAAATTTAAATTTGTTGTAAATATAAAATTCCAAACTACCAGATTCATCATTTTTTAACTAATTCATACTAAAACTAAGAAATTAATTTAGATGGCAATGACTGTGTCTTGCCAGTAATTTTTTATTTGTGCATCTACTCTCCCAGCTGATTTGTGTTGTGAACTAACCTAGTTTTTGTTAGATTCAAAAGATTCTCTTCAAAATATTGACGATATTTTACGCCCTTTAGTTTTATCTAATCTTATAAATCTTATAGTGATGTAGAAATAAATCAACATATTACACAGCCTGTTACTAGGCCTACATCTATAACTCAAGATACAACTTGGCCTATAACTACATACAAGTATTACAACATTTGTGGATACATATGATTATCTTTGTTTATATATCTAATGCATGTACTTTATTTCAATTCAAATGCATTTTTGTTAATCAAGCGCATAATCCTATTTCATAGCGTTTCATAAGTTAACACAATTTTTAGTTATTGTTATGAAACATAACTATTTATTATGCATTAGTATAAATTATACATTTTTGGATTCATCATAATACTTAGGAAAAACTGCAATCTTAAATTTTTTTAGGAATGTTGTTGTTCTCTGGTGACCCCTTGGTCAATCATTTTATAAAAGTAAAAGAAATAATAATTTTTGAATAAAAGACAAATTTGTTTTCAGATTTACAGTTGTAAAAATATGCTGCAAAATTACTAAAATTACCATCTACCATTCTAGAAAAATGTAATGACCAGTTCTAGGGTTGAACACCTAGCTGTATTAGTAATTAATTTTTCAGTTTTTTCAAATTGTATACATTTTCTTTAATGAATCCGGTCTCAAGAAGAATATTGCATGATGAAAATGTACATAGAACAACAATATTTTGGATCATAATGAAATCAATTCAAAAAGTATTGTTGTGGCTTTGCATTGAATAACTGTTCAAATTTGACCGAAAACTCTCGTCTGTTAGCAGACTTATTTCGAAATAGTTATGAAATCTAATACTTGTTAAATCCAACACAGCAAACAAATGTATATATTATAAATAAACAATCAAACTATATGCTATAGGCAGGTTAACACTTTTAATTTTTAATAAAACCGCTAAACAAATAGAAAACTTGAAAAAATACTTAACTCAATCGATAAAATGATACAATTCATACTGGAAATTCAAAAAGAAAAGATAATTAACAATTACGATCCGATTCCTACCATCCACCATCTCAAGAAAAAACATCTGGTGTGCACATCACACAACTTTCCTTACCAAAATAGATGCTGTATCAATTACCAAATTTTTCGAGCGAGAGATTGATGATACCATTTTCGAGTTAATAGGAGTATCCGTTTCGAAGAAAGCGGTACTAACTTCAAAACGGTTAATCCCACGGACCTGATTTTGGTCTCAATCGATTTCTCACCCCCAAAAATGTCAAGGTCGATACCAAACACGGCTAGTTTAAAAAAAGTCATTTTTGCCCCCAAAAAGGGCGTTTTTGGGGTCAATTTTTGAAAAAATGGAAAAAGTTGAGTGGGGTATCTTTTTTGACATTCTTTTGGACGCTGAATCGAATGAGACCATTTTCAAGTCGATAGGACCAGCCATTTCGGAGATACAAACAAAATAACTTGCGTTTTTGTAATAACTTTTTTCAACGAATTTTTAAGGGTATATAGCGTACATAGCGTGTTAAGGGGGTCTGAGTAGAGTATGTTAGCAAAGTTTAATCAAAATCGTTAGAGGGGTTTTGGAGTAAATACCAAAAATGTGCTAAAAACTGGTCCCACGGTAAGACACCACCTCCGATTTGCTTCAAATTTACATGGGTTTAATTGTTTACGTGTTTGAAGATATCCTGTAAATTTCAGTTCGATCCGTCCAGCCGTTTGCCCTGTGCTCTCCGGACACACACACACAGACCAATTGCCAAAAATGCATTTTTTGGACTCAGGGGGCCTTGAAACGTAAAGATATTATGAAAACTCGACATCGAATTTTTGGGTCGATCGCAATACTTACCTTACCTAGTATAGGGTAAGGAAAGTAAAAAGAAAAAGAATATCACTACATAAAACAGGTAAAAAATCTCTGCAACTGACAAGTTGCTAATAAAACATAAAAACAAATCCAAAATACTTCTGAAAGTGAAAGCAAAGTCAACAGAATATGGCAGCATTCATCTCAAGGTAATCTCTACAACCTTCTATTAATGAAATGGAAAAACAGTCTTCCAAATCAACAACAACTTTAAAAAATTATTCCATCCTAAAAACCCATGACTGTCAAAAAATAAAACAGGCATTGTGTGATAATGGTGAGAAATCATATTCTAAAGAGGCATATTCAAACAGCATCCTAAGTTTGAAAAAAACACTTAAAAAAAATATTGTTTCTTTGTAAAAATACTGTAAAATTTAATAGTTACAAAGTGTTTTTTATATAAAGAAAAAACTGAAATATTAAGTTACCATCTATAGTCTATACCATCTCAGGATGAAGCGGAACCAGTCG
>JAGFPH010007031.1:0-12524 GCA_018207615.1 Philaenus spumarius | reverse complement strand
CGTCGTCGGCCTTTGTTGGTGGGTCATTGCTGATTGTGCCAATGTCATTATGCAAACTTTTTTAATTGAAAGAAAAACTTAAAACAAAATATTTCATGTGCTGTGTTTTGATCACCTTATTATTTTGATACCAAATATGAAGGAAATCGGTTAATTTTTAGGAAAGTGAAGTAAATAATTAAATCGTATATGTGTTTTCAAAATAAATAATGTTATATCATCATGAATACAGAAATAAATTTACTTTGATTAATGATTGATTAGTTCTATAAAAACCTCTTACTACTGTACAAAAATAAAATTAAATAAAGATATGATTTAATTCAATAACATCAAAACCTTAAAACCGGAAATTGCTGCTATGAGGTACCTTTTTGCTTTCCGCCTCACATATTGGTAGATTCTACAAAATTGTAGTTGCAGTAGATGTTAAATTATTGTTATGATTTACAGGAAATAGAAAAAAACACACTTTAAAAAAAAAACAATTTTAATTTTTCTCAATTAATCACAACTATTAGTAAAAATAAATTATTTACAGAACAACAGTGAACAACATTATTATACACAGCACCAACATTAGTGATTTCGACTCATCAGTCGTTAGTTCTCTCAACATTGTGACAATCTATGCTTAAACTAGGTTAGGTGTGATGCGACAGTTAATTCTGATAGTGTGGTGGTGAGGTTAGGTTAGGTAGCTTATGTAAATACTTCAATGGCATTCTATGATTCACAAACATCATAATGTCTAACATCTAAAGTCTAAGAAGAATATTTTTCTTTATGAGAATATAAAATTAAGGGAAAACAGAGCCACTCACTCCGTGATGTTAAGATTGTGTGATTTTTGTTTGAATTAAAGAGTTTTGAGTATGAAATTTGTTTTGGCCTATGAAATTTTATAAATAATGAATAACTGGCATACAAGAAGACAAAATCTCAAGAAAAACGTTTCATCCTGACTGTTGACACTGTAGTAGTACTGACCTAATGCCTAAACAATATTCTGATTTTGGAGATTAATACTTGTTTCGAGTAGGCAGAATTAAAATATATGTATGATGCTATTACTAAAATCCTAAACATTCCAAATTAAAGAAAAATAAGAATAAATATCTGATTTGCTATGAAGTGAGCAATAGCCTACATAAAAAGTATCCTCCTATAGAAAAAGCTTCAATAATTCAAATCCTTTATTAACTTTCTTCTTTTTATTTTAAGAATTGTAGTTTTAATATTATAATTATTTCAAACTATTAAATGATTTAGTTTTGTACAAGTGTTGTTTATTGGTCTAAAAACAACTTACATTACTGTAAGCTTACATGTTCTGTATTATATCCTGGATAACTGGGACTCGACTATATAAAAAATGGTAGTCAGTTATAGCTTTAATTATTCATCAGCTGAAAACACATTCTAAATAATATTTTCTTTTATAGAAAGGCCTGAATAATTAAACTGGACCTTAAAAAATAATCAAAAGATAGTAAATGATAAATGAGTATGTGATTTACACAATTCCATGACCTTTGTCAAATTAAAATAATAATTATGAACTAATTTAGAAAATCGCAGCAGTATATAAAATATTCATTATTTTAAATATATTTAAATAGATTTTCATTCAATATTTTGGGTTTGATTAGCTTTTCAACCTATTTGAATAGTGCCCATTGATTATCAAAATAAAAATACTATAATTTTCTCCACCCTTTTTATTTTGGATAAAAAGACTTCTATTGAATTCAGATTCTTACGTAATCCTTTTATTTATAGTCAAAACATATATTTTATAGTTAACTACAGCTACAATTGCTTACAACTAAAACCATTTGCAGTTTTTTTACTAACATTTTTATAGCTTCAGGTTATTTTAAAATGTTTACAGCTACAAATTCTTTTAAATACATTGTTTTTAAAAGTACCACCACACTATTAAAATGCTTGTAAAAAGGCATTTCAAGTCTGTAAATGTATATACTCTGACATCCTTAGGTTTTCAGATTCAAACAGATATAATAAGAAGGCATAGAGAGCTGCAGTTAATATTCCTGACTAGCTTATATTTATTTATATGGGTCTTGAGGTTCCAATGGCATGATTGATTGCAGTTTACTATTATGTTCTTACTCCTGTTTTGTTAGATCTGTCGACTTTAAATGTGTGCAGAATGTATAGAGCTGAACTTAGAAGTAAGCTTATTGGAGATGTAATTCTAGATATAGAAATCTTCAAACAAGTAATTTGGAGACACATGAGAGGAATAACATTAGAGGTGATTTATAAAAGAAGGAATGCTCTAACGAATTGCAGAAAAAAGCTGAGACAAGAATTATAGATATTTTAAGTAAATAAAGATAAGGTAGGTAATTTTATTCGGTAAAAGTATTTGAAATATTCTTCAAATTTATAGGACACTAAAAGCGGTATTTAAATACCCAAATAAGGTATTGGAACATTTTTGATAGATTTCCCAACACAATAAACTAGAGAATTTATTTGCAACATAGTGAACTATAGTCTTATATTAAGTAAGTTTACAACTAGGAACTGATGTTAAATAACAGTAACAAAATTGACTATAAATTCAATAAAATCCGTTCATATTTTGAGTTTTAATTTAGAATGAATAATTTTAGAAATTTTAAACATTTTTTCTACATTTTGAATATTTTAGGAAGTACATTAGTATTTTGCTATAAATAGTAAATTTAAAGTAAAAATTTTAAATAAATGCATTAATTTTTTAAGATGTGCCAGAATAACTTTGTATTGTTGACAAACTTCTATGAAAGCCTAAAGAGTAAACGATAAGTTATTATATAGTGTCTTAAACAGGTTGCAAAGTTTAAAAAAACATGTGTATTAGAAAAATCTTTAAATGGTGGCAAAATAAATTTCAAAAGATTTTTACATTTATATATGTGTACAAAAAAAAGGTGAAGCAGATCTCAGTGGTGGCAGAACTATGGGCGGAAGAAATAATTGTTGCATCCAATTGTGTGCGATGGGTGTTTGTTGAAGTCTTATGCTTCAAAATAATATATATATATATATTTGTTACCTATATATACTACCGTGCTTAAAGGCAACTGGTTTAAAGCACAGTATAACAGACAGATGAATGTATAAAAACTTATCTACTAAAAATATAAGACAAAGATTTTACATTTGTACTAAGCGATAGATAATCTGACATTAAATTAAAGGATGCAGAGTACGTACAACTTATTCCCTTCTTTCACTTGACTCACATCAATAGGAATTTTAAATTGTTAAACTCTGAGTGAGTTTTGGTTTAATAGTTAATTGCATTTGGTGCAATCATTAGCTTAATACATTTTGTAATATTGAAATACATAACTCTTTGTTAATTTAAAATTATTTTGATCGTTTAATTATAACAAGCCCTTGGGAAATCAAAAAGCTCAAGTGCTGATTTTTGTAGCCTACTGTGTTTAAGATGTTAAGAAATAAAAGAGATCTGAAATATGAAAATGTTTTTACAATTTATTGTCACCTCAGAATTAGAGAACAGAACATACATTTTCATGAAACCTTTATCTTTGTTTTTTGGAATTGGTGGATTTATTTAACACCAAAGCTATAAGTTTATCATTTAAGGGACGAAATATCATTCACTTAAAAATAAGATTCAGTTTATATTTTTTTGAACCGAGTCATTTATAAAAATGATAAGATGATTTTAGTGGAATTAATCTTAAGGGTCTGCTGTAGTGGCGGCCATCTTGGATTTTTATCCCATAAGAGCAATGTTAAATTTCAAACCATTTATTTCGTTTATTTTTTATCATAAAATTGTTTGCATGGTCTCATTTTAAGCACAATTACAATACGCATCCGTTTTGCATTTTAGATTTAAAAAAAATGTTTTTCTTTTATTATGTAATTGACATTTTGTAAGTACAAAGTTTGAATTTTTTTCCTAGCACAATAAAAAATTAATAATGAAAAGTAATACATTTTATAAAGAATATTCAGTTTTTTTTCAGCACTCAATTACAAAACATGGATTTATAAAATGGTTTGAAATGAGGCAATGTCAAAGAAATTGCACTGTTTAGATACGGTTATAGAGAGAAGCGCTTGTGTTTCCGGTTGCTTTCTCGTTTACTGGAGCAGACCCTTAAAGTGTTTATTGGGCAGGAAGTGTTTTTATTTTATCAAACCGGAGGCTTACAGAGCAATATTGAGAAATCAAATTCAAACATGGTTAAAAGGATTCCAATTCAAAGTAATATGAAGTTTCCGTCTTTAATACTGCATGTTGAGCAAAATTTATTTTAATTTCCACTAAAAAGAAATATAAAGCTATGAAATAAACCTAACAATCATATAAGTAGGTCTAGTGGTACATTTTATAAATACGAGTAGATTTGCATTGAAGTTTTGAAACAGTTAACTCCAAAAATCATATTTTGCTTCATATAGCAAAGCTATGGTAGTTTATTTTCCACGTGAAGAAATGATTATTATTATTATTTTATCTTCTTACATTATCAAAATAAAAAATCAGCAATTAAACTTTTCGATTAGTTTAAACCTTGAATTAAAATTCACTTGACTTTACTAGGCTTATTTTTGAACCATCCTGATGTGAGCCTTGTATCTTTTGGGATCGTCATGGATCTCGCCAAATCTCTTCCAGTCTTTTCTGACGATCTGTCCAAGTTTTCGGTTGACTTCATATTAGATCTATCTATGTTGGTCCTCAACTTTCTCCCAACTGTCGATGAACCATTTTCAATTTTTCGCCTTTCCTCTTTCCTATAACTATTATCTCTGTTATCTCTTTTACCGACAAATATCAAATTATCTCGGCTACGACTTTGTCTGTCTTTTATACTCTCATTATGTCCCATTCGTGATCCATCATGATAGTCCTCATCAATCAGATTCTCTTTGCTCTTTCTCAATTCTTTTCGGTTTGATTTACTACTGCTCCTTTTCTCTTTTCCCTCAGGTTTCTTATTTTCTTTTATTTCACTTAGTTTAGTTTTTGTTTTCGGAGGCTTTGGCGGTTTACCAACATCGTCGTAGTTGATCTCGTTGCGATTGTGTCTCGGTCTCCATGGTGCCAGGACGGATATGGATCTGGACAATGTTCGGGAGTGAGGTGTGATTGTGTCATTGTTTGACGAGAGTTCCTCACGACTTTGTGCTCGGCGACCTCCGCTTAAGACAGACCTATGTACCTTCCGCGATCCTGGGATGTCACCAACTGAAACACATTGTAGTAATTTATATAAAACTGACCAAATTTCAACATCTAAAACTGAGCCTGCAAAAGTTGAATTTCTATTGCTTTTTTTCAGAAAAACAGTCACATTTATTGTATTTACTTAAATATACTAATTGAAAATTTATTAAAAAATATTTATCAATCCGGGTACATACTACATAATAATATAATGAAATATTACTATAAATAATTACGTATAGTAACTTTTTACATAGTAAAGCATACAAATTAATTATTTCATACTAATAGCTATACGGGTACCATAAGAACAAAACAAAGTGACTAAGTCTCTTAAATACTCATGTACATTTTCCATATACACATATCATTTTTTGAAAATATTTATTTATTTGAAGTATAACTGTCCAAATGCAGTCATTTTTAATTGACTTAAAACATTGGTAAACATTATGATAGGATAGTGAGCTAAGTATACAATTTGTATTTCTTCGAAAAATGTTGAGGAAACACACAAATTAGAAGCAGAGTACATAAAATTAAAATGTATAGTTTGGAATTTGAGGGTAAAAGCGCAGTGACTATTTAACTTTCATCTGTCCCATCGACCATAGAATAAAATAGACTAGACATTGCCTATACCTGTTCAGTTTGAAAACTGTGCCTAAGTAAACCATCTTGGGAAAGTCTAGAAAGCCGAAACGGCTTGGAGTGACGCTAAAATTGTGAGGCACGTGTTTCAAATACACTGTTGTTTTGAACACTTACAACACATTGATTCCTTTGAATTTGTACACACTGACAAAATGCTAGGACTTATTATATAACTTTAAATTGTGGCATGAAAAAGTTGTTCTGTGAGGAACGTTTTTTTGTTTTTTGTCAGAGATGAGGTGTAAGTGTAAAAGTTTGAGCCAATAAATCAAATTTTGTGAAACATGTTTTTCAATAAATTAACTCAAGTAGTTTAGTTTTTACAGCAGGTTAAAGAAACAATTAAGTGCGCGCTAGAATCTCGCTCAATTCTCACGGTGCACACGCCGACCGTCTTGTTATAGCCGTACTGCACACGATTTATTGTTTCTAAGTTTTTTTTTAAGTTACTTACATAGCTTTAGTAATACATTTTAGCTGTTTTTCCCCGTTAATAAAAAAATTGATTTTCATTAAAAACCCAAAGATTAAAGGTAAAATGATTTAGAATATTGTATGATACTAATGATTTATTTTAAATCTAAACATTGTCCATCATATAATCAACATGGCTTAGCAAACTATATAAAATGATACTTAAGTGTATTAACATTACGTTATTATACTGTATAGAAATCAATAAATAATAAGGTACCTCGTCATAGTATGAAAAAGTAAAGCATAATAACAAAAAAACAAAGTATACAACAAACAATGACAACATTAACATGGCTTAGCAAACTATATATCATGACAATTAATTATTAAGTGTATTAATATTACGTCATTATACTGTATAGAGGTAAATAAATAAAGCCTCTTTATTCATTTACTATAGGAAAAAGTAACATATAATCAGAGTTGGGACTAACGAATAGAAAAACTAACGAATAGAGTAACTAGTTAGTTTTTTGACTAACTTATAACTCTACTCGTTAGGTTTTTTTAGCATTAACTTCTAACTGTAACTTCATAAATGTACTATAGCCACCGGACCACATGTTTATATAATATAAGAAATTTGTACTTACAGTACACCGATTTGAACGTTATGTCTAGATTTGAACGTTATGTGTATCGCACGCGATATTTTGGCCAAAAATAAAATATACCGGTATGTATTAATTACGTTTGTGTGTTGTGTTGTGTTTTTTAAAAATGGTTTTATACTTTTTGACGACCTCCATTGAGTGAATATTTTTGTACGGCCTGAAGATGAAGACTTAGTGTTTTTGAAACCGCGGTAGCCTTCATAAGGTGATATTTGGACCACGAGACGGTGTACTGTAAGTACAAATTTCTTATATTATATAACTGTAACTAGTTAGAAAAATGACTAACGAATAGAAATTCTAACGAGTTAGATTTATAAGCAAAGGAATATTTTGAAAAGGACCATTTCGGTCAACAAACAGCAGAAACTAGAACAATGGGTTTGTTTAGTCGGAGTTGGCCCGTTATGATTTCTCGGAATAGCGATAAGGAAAGTGCGCTCAAGGTTGTGTGAGGGGCTGGAAAAAAAAGGACAAGGGACTAGAATAGAATGTTGGGGGGAGGGGGCAGGGTTGTTGACTTTGTCACAAACAATCACGAGCACACTTTCTCTTTTTACTTTTAGATCACTCGGCGCATCAGCTATGTGTACTTTGGTTTTTGAGAGGGGTTGAGATACACAATCAGTAGACCGGTTGTCGCCGTGGTACTAACTTACTTTTTGTACTTTCAATCTTGTACAATTAATTGCCCAAGTGGTGTGGTAAAGTTTATATAGTTATAGATTGTTTAGTAGTAGGCCTATAGTTTCATTTGTTAAAATGAATGAAGTTTTGTGGCCAAATTTGAGTAAACTGTTTACTCAAATTAACTGGGACAGCAACAGTAACAATGTTACGTTCAAGTGTCTTTTATGTTTGCCGAAGAACAAGCAAGTTAAAGCGTCTGTTACATCGGCTTCCAATTTAAGGGCGCAATTTAATACTTTTAAATAAATAGTTAATACTTACAACTTTATGGCGGTAGGTAACTTTACTATTATAGAAATAGAACACGTAAATAAATGTCAAACTATTTAGTGTTGACTTTTTTAGGCTGTAGAGGGTTTGAAAAGTCTTCAAACCAATTTATAGAGATCTCTGATCTTATAAAATATTTTTTAAAGTCATGGCTTCTTATATATTTATTATTATATATTTCTAATATATATATATTAATGGGATATGAGTAGAAATAAATTATAAAAAATCTACATAAAGGCCTACCTATTATATTTTCTTAGTTTAAAATTGTATCTAGGCCCTTTTAAATTTATATAAATTATAAATATTACATCTTTTATAAATTAATTATAAGTGTTTGTTTGGGAGTACCGGTAAATAAGTTATTATTTTCTTATAGTAGTCTACATGTTATTTACTACTAGCCTATATAAATTAATGTTTTGCAATTTCTAGTTACCATTGTTTGGTCTAAAAAAATAATTTATATGTTACTGTACTTTGCACATTTTGTAGATTTTTCGTTTTTTTTAAATTTGCAAATAAAAACAAATGTTTTACCTGACACAAACATTCTAAACAATACCTGGAAAATATTTAAAATAACATAACAATATGTAATTTTGTTTACTTTTTCTAGTTGAAGTAAATAAAAAACCGACTAACTTATAACTTTATTTAGTTACTTTTTTTGGAGACTAACTTCTAACTTTAATCAGTTACTTTTTTGCTGACTAACTTCTAACTTTATTCAGTTAGGATTTTTCCTGGCTAACTTATAACTCTACTCAGTTATTTTTTTGATCGACTAACTCTAACTTCTATCAGTTACTTTATTAGACTAACTTTCCCAACTCTGCATATAATAACGAATTACAAAGTATAAAACAAGTACAAATAAAAGTCTACTGACCTAAGAATGTGACTACTTTCTCAAGAGATTCCTGACAAATAAATAAGAAGGTGATTCTTTTTTTTAAATAAAGAAAAACTTGAAAATTGTGCATAATATAAGTGTCGCAGAGCCAGTGCGAAAGCGGGTGAATAAGCACTGAATGGCTGCCGACGCTCGGGACTATGGTGACGCATGGCTGGCCGCCATTTTGGTAACACCAACCTCTGTGCCCAGCGCTGTACACTCACCGGAGCCCAGTCAATATTTTTTTTATAATTAGTTGTTTTGTTCATCATTCACAACTACTGGAAAATTGTAATTATGTACTTTATATTTTTTAAACCATTTGTTCAGAATTGTCATTGTTAAGTTAGTAGTAATGTTTATCTAGTTGTGTGTGTAAATAGAATATTCTTTAATCATTATCTCTTGTTTGTACCCTACAGGGAGTTACGAAGCTCCTTTTCAGAAAGACTGGACTAAATATTTTTTTGTATAACTAGTTAGTTGTTTTTTTCATTAATCTCAACAACTGGAAAATTGTAATCACTCAATTTCCAAGATAATAATTTGTTTTGATGTGTTTTTGTGGTTGGAAATAAATTCATTATTTTCAGTTTCAAATAGAAAATATACCAGCAAATTGTTCTATTTTTAGCTTTATTTTATTCTATTTGTATGGTAATAAAAGCCTGTTTCAATAGCATATTGTTTTTATTTGAACTAACTTTTAGGGGGGGGGGGTATTTCAAATTGTGGGGGGGGACACCCCTGCCTTATTTTATCCTATATTTCATGCTTATCACTAGAAGAATGCCTATGTTCAAGATTAAATCAGTTTTTGTAGTCAACTGTAGTAGATAGACACATGCCTTAGCTGTTTTTTGCAGGTATTTTAACTGTCAGTTTGTTTTTAATGGTTTAGCCAGAGTAAACCATAGCATTCATCTGAATGGTTAATTGTTTAAACAGCTTTTTATTCAATGCTTAACTCCATTAAGAGCCTTAAGGGTTCAAAACATTAATAAACATAGGTTCAAAAATGTAGCCTACAACTTATTTGAAATTAAAATTATAGCAATCACGTTAAGGGTCGGCTCTAGCTGTCGGCCATGTTGGCTGACACTCCATAACACCAATGTTAAATTAAAATCCAAATTTTTCCTTTATTTTTTATGGGATAATTATGAACGATATGTCATTTTAAAGCTATGGCCAATATGCATGCAAATAGCTTTTTCAAAACTAAGAACAACATTTTGTTTAATATTTATTAACAATTTAAAACATTAATTTTTAATATTTTTTTATGTTGTCACTATTAATTATAGAGAAAAACTACCAGGCCATTCGCATGAAGAATTTCGTCCCCAAGAGTTTGATATTTTTTTTAAAACACTATTTGAACAATTGCGGGTTTTAAATGGATTTAGGCTGAGCAATGTCCGTGTAAAATACCGCCGCTAAAGAGTGATTTTAAATATTGTTTACGTTGTAACTATTAATTATAGCGAAAAATTACCAAGCCATTCGGTTGAAGAATTTTGTCCCCAAGAGTTTGGTCTTTTTCAAAAAACGCTATTTGAATAATTGCGAGTTTTAAATGGATTTAGGATGAGCAATGTCCGCGTAACCTACTGCCGCTATAATGAGCGCCGCAGGTTGCTTTCTGTTTTACTAGATCCGACCCTTAATGAATCATAACAGTGTTACCCTGTCATCAATATGCAAAAGAAAAGAAAAAGTGTAATTAATATTGGGTTCGTTGGTAGTTCTTTAAGTTAAATTGTATTAAACAATTAATTTCATAAGATTTTCATCTTTATAATGTAGTAGGTCTTCAGTATATATTATTTTTTCTCTCTTCTATTTATAGTAGATTAATAATAATAACTTATTGAATTACCGGTGGCTGCATGAAGATATACCACAGATTTCTGTGAGTGTTGACTACTGTCTCCTTCGGTGGTACTATCTGCTGAGCTCTCGTGCAAACTGTGACGCTTCTTTAATGGTCGATGTATTGGAACCTGAAACAGATCGAAAATGATTTAACATTAAAAATTTTAATTTAATGAGGAACTGCTAAAGGTTTTAAAAATAAAAAATAGTTCTAGATAATTTAACTTGTATGAAAACATTTTGTTGGACAAAATCTATATCATTCTTTCATTGTTAATAATATTTATAAAACCCTTTGAAATTGAAATGCCACTAGGTTATATTCTAAATAAATTGTAGTTAATTTTTCTATTGAAAGAGATTGAGCTTAAAAAATTTTACAAAGCAATTGGAAATCTCTTAGAAATAGATTGCAGATGGTCTAAAACAAGTATGGTCTTAACAAGTATGAGTTTTGAAAAACTTCTCTTACGAGAAGCTACATACACACAAATAGTTAAATAAAACCTAAATGCTATAGTCAAGTTTGGAGTGAATCACAAAAATCATATTTTACTATGAATTCTAAAAAAACTTAAACGAGACCAATCTCTTGCTTGTGTTCTTGCGATCCTTACTGCTTCAGTGTTTCCTGAATCGCAAAACCTCCTTTGGCAGGTCAACATCTTCTCTAGAAGACTCATCAAAGTCAATTTTGAAGTCGCTTTGGTGCTTCCAATAAGTTCGCAGATTGCACAATTGCAAAACTTGAATACATTTTTTCCATTCCGATTCACTGCTCTTGAGACACTGACAGGATGAATCATGTGCTGTTTTTGTGTGCGCACTAACCACCAGCGCATTCCTGTTTCCCTCCCACTAATCAACTTTATTGTCATCACTCGTAAACCTACTCTGTTTTGTACACAAAAAGTGGAAACTACTTAAATGTTCACTGCATTTGTTATTATTATTTCCGCTAAGATGCTTGAAACATTTGTCTTCTTGCTTATCCGCCTTTCTTAGCTTTGTCTTTCTCTTGCTTGACGCGTTTCGGGTAGACCCCATCTTCAGAAGCTTTGTTTGCTACTATCTATCCTCTACCATTGTCTCCTATTTATATTTGTTCTCCTCTCCCACCCCCCTTTCAACCTGTTTACTGCCTATTCTCTAATTGTTTGTAAACAAGTAAACAACTATTGTTTGTAAACAAGTAAACAACTATTGTTTGTAAAAAGTATAAAATCAAAAAAGAAAATAAATAGGCCTACAGAGAATAATAATAAAAAAGAAAAATGGACATGAATAACACACACGGGTAAAGAAATATATAAATTTAAAAGATTTTAAAAACAATATGGAGTAAATATAGCAATGAAAACTAATAATACAATAAAATACAAATTAAATAACAACATAGAAAAAAGAGACAAATGCAACCAAAGTGGAGTATACCAATTAGAATGCGAATGCTAAGCTAAATATGTTGGTCAAACTGGACGGAAATTAAAAACTAGATATAAAGAACATATACGATCATTTAAATATAATAAAAAAGATTCAAATTTCGCGAATCATTTAATTAACGAAGACCACAAACCTAGGGATATGCAATCATCTATGAAATTAATCCACCCAATAAATAAAGGAACAAGGCTTAATATAATAGAAAACATGGAAATATTTAAATTAAAGTTAAAAGACCAAAAAATAATAAATGAGCAAATTAACACACAATCCAACATTATGTTTGAAAATATAAAATTAATATAAGAATAGAAAAAAAAAAAAAAAAAATAGGACGTAGGTCAATGATCTAAAATGAATAGTTGTG
>JAGFPH010007030.1:49404-61325 GCA_018207615.1 Philaenus spumarius | reverse complement strand
CAGATAAAACCCCAGAAAAGAAACGTTGAGAAGAACCTAAACAAAATTTTACTTTCGGTAAAAAACGTGCTTCCATTCGTTGGATTTTTTTGTCTAACGTACAGTTCGGCCGTAGAGTGCGAACACACATACACACCCTCATATATATATACCAGGTGTTTTAAAAGTCCCCCTCCCCCCCATTTAACTTTTGTGTTTGTTAAAACAAACAAATATCCTTTGGGGAACGATACTAACTTAGCCCAAAGAATCTTTTGAAGCAATCGGAAATTTTGAGTGTCCCCTAAAAATGGGGGATTTTGGGGGCAAATCAAAATTGTTAAATAGGAAGTATGGTCATGTGATACCTAATTTTAAAGGTATATTTAAGACTAGGAAAATGACATAAAGAAAATAAAAATCGGACCACCCAAAACAAAATGGCGGCCCTTAAACGTGTTGAAATAAATCAACATAAAGTTGCTAATATCTCGAAAAGGAAGAGTTTTTGGAAAACATTTCAAGAGACAAAAATGTTTATTTCAAAGTGCTTGACCTAAAATTCAGCTTATAAATCGATTTCGTAAATTTTAAGTCGACTCCTACATCTTAGAGAATTTTGTAAAAAAAATAAATTTACGAAATCAATTTGAAAGGATTTTGAAATAAACATTTTTTGTCTCTTGGAATTTTTTCTAAAAACTCTTCCTTTTCGAGATATTAGCAACTTGATGTCGATTTATTTCAACACTTTTCGGGCCGCCATTTTGTTTTGGGTGGTCCGATTTTTATTTTCTTTATGTCATTTTCCTAGCCTTAAATAGTCCTTTAAAATGAGGTATCACATGACCTGAAAAGTCATGTGCTGAAATGAGGGTGCTGAAAAGTCCGGGGACAAACTTTTAACTCTTTAGTGAGTGGGTAGAAAAAAGCCAAATTCATAAAATGTTTATAAGGTATAAAAATACACTTTTTAATGTATGGGGCAACTTTGCCACACATCCAAAGTAGGAAATTGTTTGAGTTACTAAAATGTTTTAAATCACCTATCATGTGACCCCCTCATTTTAAAGGTATTGATTAAAGAAAACCAACAAACTGAACAAGAGGTCTCTATCTTAAGCCTACTGGAAATGGTGGTAGTTTTTTTAATCAATACTTTTTAATTCTAAAGGAGTCACAACTATAGGGCTCTGTATTAAAGAAATTTTGAGAATCCGTTTTAAATACGAGAGCAAAAAACAATTGTCTTATAAACGTTTTATTCATTTTGCTTTTCTCTACCCACCCACTAAACATTTACAGTTGTGTCTCTGGACTTTTCAGCCCCTCGTATATTTAATGACACTCGAAAACATGTTCTAGAGACCATGATCGCTGCTCATTGACCACTCTCGACTTCAGGTCGCACCACGAGAGTCACTGCAATAGCTCCCTATGAAAGTTCGAAAATAATTCTATCGAAATAGTTGAGTACATGCCGGTGTAGATTCACTTTTTTATGATCCAAGCGTCCCTAGTATAATTTAATTGCTTTGTAAATGTATTATTAATAGCAACTAGGGGCTCTGCCCTTGGACGCTTCGCGTTCCAACCCCGCCTCGGCTTTCGGTCTCAGATGGCTGCTTTCCTTCGCTCGCAGTTGGAAAATTCGCTAAAGAATCTCGTCAATCTTTGGCTCGTTTGTACATAGGTTTGTAAAATTATGAAACCAGGCTTAAATAAATATACTAACAGTAAATACAAGATTAATTATAACCTCAAATACATGCTTTAGAAACGTGAGAGGCTTTCGTTACGATTGTAGTCCTAGTTCTACTATCTTCTGTCAACTAAAGTTTTGAAACCAGGCCTAGATATACAGTAGTAAACATAACCTCAATACTATGTTTCAGAAATGAGCCAGGCCTATATTACAAAATTGACTATTAGAATTAATCCATTTTTGCCAAGTTTACTTTTTTTGACAAAATAAATTGTTAAATCAGGCCCAATTTATTCTAATTCCAACGTGCTAAAACAGTGTAAATTAGCTTGTTTTTTAACAGTAATTAAAAACTATCCAATGAACAGCTAATTTTGGATATTACTCAATCTCATGGCTTGTTTAAAAACAGCTGTTTGCATTGCTTTATTTACTATTTCGTTATTATTTTGTAACCAACATGGCAACCCATAAGACCCTATGTTAAAAATTTTCAATTTTTAAATTAGATTTTCTCAAAAAAATTGCGTTTTTACACGAAATACATGGATGTACTTAAAAATCAAAACTACACCTAAATACAAAATTTCTTTGAATTCGTTAGAGCCGTTTTCGAGATCCGCGACAGATACAAAGATCCAAGAATTGTTCATTTAAAGTAATAGGATTATTTGTATAAAGGTGAAAATAGTGACTCAATTTCAACTTTGATACATTGACGATAACTCTTTCAACTTCATTGTAGGGTCAAACGTCTATAAAAATATCAAAATGATTACATACTCACTAAAGAAAAGAACTATTTATAAATGTGGGATAACCAATATGACAGAAAATGACGAGCAAAGATTATTTGGCACGTTTTATTCGCAGGATCTGCAAAATTCATACAATTACTAAATCCCAAATGACACATGGACGAGGGGTAAATTTGTTGAGTCGGTGAAACGTTAAAATAACTCTACTAATTGGAGCCTGATTCTCTGGAATTATTCAAATATCATTTCCTGGTTAGCGTTTTACAATTTGATTGCTCAATGATGTGAATGTGAATGTAAAACCTGTATGTATAAAAGGTTTTAAGTGATCAATTACGGTATATCTTGAACGGCGATAGTTAGAAATTTTTGTTGAAGGTTCATTTCACAAAACAGGAGGTCAGTTAGAAAAGATTTCAAAATCGACCAATTAAATTTATATTTAAGTGCCATTAAACATTGCTCCTGAATGCTAATTTTACGGGCATTATAAATCGAAAACAAATAGTCGATAGGAGCAGTCTCAAAATTTGATGACTTTTACTTTCTCACTATACTATAGTATAGAGAAAGTATAGTGATCGCAAAAAAAATCGATGTAGAGATTTTTGTGAAAATATCCGTTTTGGGACCCCTGAGTCCAAAAAAGTGGTTTACAAAATGTTTGTCTGTATGTATGTATGTGTATGCATTCAAAGCTAGAGCGAAAACTATTCGATCGATTTCAAACAAATTTGCACCAGACATGTCAAGTAGGCCTGTATACATGCACGAAAAACGGTTTTGAAAATTTTGAAAAACAACCCCCTTTTTGGCAAAAACCCCCAAAAAATCAGTTATTATTTTTTTAAAAATAAACGGCTCTAACGATTTTCATAAAATTTGGCTTATTTGTAGCACTTAATGTACCCTACCATCTGCAAAAAACCCCATCTTTCTGAAAGTTCTCGTTTAGATAATAATAATAATAATAATAATAACTGATTTTGGCGGTTTTTTGGCCAAAAAAGAGGTTGTTTTTCAAAAACTTTTAAAACCTTTTTTCGTGCATCTATGCAGGCCTAGTAGATGTGTTTTGTGCAAATTTGTTCGAAATCGATCGAATAATTTTCTCTCTAGCTAATAATAATAATACTTATTAGTTAATCTCCTACTTTAATATCACTAAAGTATCGCTATTTCTGGATATGGTAGGGTACATTATGGGCTACAAATAAGCCAAATTTAATCAAAATCATTAAAGCCGTTTTTTTATATAAAAAATAACTGATTTTTGGGGGTTTTTTGGCCAAAAAGGGAATTGTTTTTCAGCATTTTTCAAAACTTTTTTTCGTGCATCTATATAGGCCTAATTGACATGTTTGGTGCAAATTTGTTCGAAATCGATCGAATAGTTTTCGTTCTAGCTTTGTATACATACAGACATACAGACATACAGACAGACATTTTGTAAAATCCACTTTTTTTTACTCAGGGGGTACCAAAACGGATATTTCCACAAAAATCTCAACACTGATTTTTTTTGCGATCACTATACTTTCTCTATACTATAGTATAGTGAGAAAGTAAAAATACTTTTTGTTATAAAAATGCTACACAGAAGAATGTTTCTTCGCGTGCCACCTTCGTCCGCAAAACTCCTAATTGTGTCCATAATATTTACATTTTTTTATTTTTGTTATAGGAACCCTAAATATTTCTGGGATAAAATGTAGCTTAAATTAGTCTCTGAAAAGTCGTCTACATGTAAATGAATGATTCGTCAAAATTGGTTCAGCCGTTCCGGAGATTAGCCCGGACATATATACAGACAGACCGAAAGACGAAAAATTAAAAATGCAGGTTTTGGTAACGTGCGAGTAAGTTGGGGTAGGGGGAGGGGTGCGGTATCCTCACAGGCAGTTTGTTCAATTTTATTTATTTAGATGATTTCTAACTATAAAAATATATAGCTGTGGGTTCTTTCATAAATAAAACTTAGAAATGTATTGATTGGTATGGCAATAGGGTGTTTTTATTTTATGATAGTTTTATTCTGTTCTTTCTGTGAATCTTGCTTTTACCAAAATGTCAGACTGTAATAATAATAATAATTTTCTAAAATGTGAATAAAGACTGTTATTATTTACTTCAAAAAATATCAAGAGACTTTTCTCTACCATTTATCTATATGAATAAAAATGTAAATGTGCGTTTGTTCAAAATCGATAATCTCCAAAGGTAATCTTCACAGATTGCTTTGAAATTTTGACACAAACTTTCATTTGAATACAAGCACCCATTGAAGATCAAAACAAACAAAAATATACTAAATATTTTATGGAAATGGGAAACGCCATACGAAATAATAAACAAATATGTTTATTGTTGATACAGTACTCAGCTGTTTCCTATTTCCATTTTACAGCTGATTTCAAACTTTGAAGCAATTATTTAATTTCAAACTTTTAGATTAGGTTTTGATTAAACTGTAAACCTGAGCCTTGCTGGTTCTTTTAACCTTTATTACTAGTAGTTCTGTGAACAGTAGACCTCGCTCGTTGAAATAACAAATGTGGTTTTCAGCTTAGGTTAAAAATAGTGTGCCAGTAAGGAAGTAAGCACAAGGTTTAGCCAGTGAAACATTATTTATAATTCCCGCGATTCCGGGATTTCTAGTTCTCGTTTTTATTTCTTTTCTTGAGCTTTAACTGCTAAAGATTTTCTTTTATAGGCATTGTGTTTTATTTAGGTTAATAATGCGTAAGATAGCTAAAATATCTCGTTATAGAGGAACAACGTACAATTAAATATTTACATACTTAAATAACTCAAACTTAACAATGTATCATAAGTTAACTTTAGTTCCATATCATATTCCAATATTAGAAATAATGAAAAAAAACGATGTTAAAACGTCGTGATATTGATCTCAACCCATGTACCAACACTTCCCACGGTGTCCTACGGTAATTTTTTGTATGTCCTTTATCGCCGCGAGGTTTCATTTGTTTCATCTCATTTTGTAATTCAAGTAAAGCTAAGTCAAATACTTTTGTGAAATTTACAATGATAATTTACAGGTATACAGTTCAATTCTTTGATTTATCCTTTACACTTTCTTATAATAATATGTCATTTTGGGGCAAATGATATATTCCTAAATTATTATTGAAAACAGGCCTAGTTTTGATAGCAGTCTTGTAGTAGGAACATAAAAACTGGTGTTTTCAAAATAAGAAATTTGAAATTGATAAATATTTTTATACAATTCTATTTAGAACTAAATTACGAAACTTTTTTACTTTTATGAAAAAAAAAATACAATAATTTTTACTACTTTTTATGTAGGCCTAAAGTTAAACATTTTCCTTTCGTTACTGAACGTGATTGTTTCTTGAGCTAATAACTTTCTTAATTTTACTTCAATACTTTTTTTTACTGGCATATATGAATTCTTTAAACCTTTATCTACAAAAAAGCTATGGAACACTTTTGAATTGGTTTAGAATAAACGTATAAAAACATGGTTGAAATACAAAACTTGGACGATTTTTAACAAATTACAAGTTTACGGCCATTTTGTGAGCTTACCGTTAGAGATACGGAAAAAAAATCAAGAATACAATTTTGTTTAAAATTTAATTTGCTCTTAGCAAAATGTTATTAGTTTTCAAATGTGACTTACGGTTAAGCCACAAATTGGCTTTGGAAAAAAGCTTACACTGAGAGAAACGGTCCGGCCGCCATTTTTATTTTATTTAAGGGGTTAAAAATGAAAAATGGAAAAAAAACGTATATATACATGGCTCGGCCTAACAATAAGGAACATTCATACAAAAAATCATCAAAATCGGTCAAGGCGTTTGGCCGTAATCGTGAGACAGACACACAGACACACAGACGAAATGCCGAACGGTCGAGTTAAAACGGAGACCTCGCTTACGCTCGGTCAATAACTGCTGTTATAAAATATCCAAAATAATTTGATTTGAAGATTTAACATTATTTACAATCTTTGCTTTGGAGTTTTTATTAATCCTTTATTATAAGCAAAAAACATAACATAATTATATGTATAGCAGGTTCCAATGGGGTTGGCGTGCGGAGCACGCAGGGATCTCCCCTAGTCTATATACATCAAAATGTAAATGCTCCTGTGTTAAAAATCTTAAATCTTCGAAAGTTCATCACCGATTGCTTTAAAATCTCACACAATGTCGCATTTTAATACAGGAGTGTCTTTATATACTTTTGAAACACTACGCAATCTATAGACGCAAAAACAACAGAAACTAAAGAATTAAGAAATAAATTTAATGTCAATGTACCGAAACCAAACCTTTCAGTATTTATGAAATTCTATACATATTTAGCACCAAAGTTTTTTTAATTATATACCGGAAAATATTAAAATATGTGGAAATAAATTTAGATTTATAAGATTATTGAGGAATCATTTAACTCAAGTTAAAAACATTGATTTCTTTTTTAATGTTGGTTATTGAGAGTGTAAAAGGAATGAATGAGTGATATTGAGCGTGTATGAATGAATGACAGGTTAGTAATGTAAGTTAATATGTAGTTTTTGTTTAGAATGGTATTTTTGTTAAGTTTTATTGTAAAAATGTATTGCATTGCTTATGCAATGTAATCAAATGTAGAAGCCGATTTTTGAGTTAGTTATTCTAGACTCTGCTTAATTGTGATTGTTATTGTGATTGGTCCGGCTTCATTTCTCTATGCGATTTCTCGCTTAAATAGTAATTAAATTATAAATATTTTTTGTTTTTCTTCATTTTTTATTCTAAGTTATTTTGTGTTATATTTTTGTTGTTTTGTTGCCCCTTACAGGTATTATATACCTCGGGGATTTATTGCTTCTCATTTTGAACTAATTAGAACCTATTATATTTTGAAAAGTAAAGTATGTATACTTACATTTATTTGATAGAATATGTAGTGTGTTTAGTTTATATATTTTTTATACTGTTGATTTTGTAAAGAAGCGATGAATAAAACTTACTTACTTACTTACTTACTATACTAAATATTTTCACTTCGTAACAGTTATTAATATTTCTAACTTTAGTTAGGAGCTTTTTTAAATGGCGCTACCTATTGGACATAAAAACAACACACACTATACTAAATATTTTACTGAAACGAGATCGAAATTATAAAATAATAATTCAATGAGTTTAGTTACTACAGTAATCAGCTGTTTCCATTAACAACCGATTTAAAACTTGGAACAATTATTTGTTTTTTAACTTTTCAGTAAGGTTTTTATTTAGGTGTATACCTGAGCCTTGCTGGTTCACTTAACTTTTAATTATAACAGCTGCTATAAAATATAAGAAATAATTTGATTTGGATATTTAACATTACCATCGTACCTTTGATGTTATTATTAATGCTACACCTTTATTACAAAGAAAACATAAGATATGTGTATGGAAGGTCCCAACAGGGTTGGCGTGCGGTGCACGCAGGGGTCTCCCCTAGTCTATATATATAAAAGCCAAATCCACTGACCCACTGATCACGATTTCTCAAAAATTTACAGAACGGATTGGAACGAAATTTGGTATGTAGCTTCCTCTAGGGCCATAGGTGCTCACCAAGAAGGGCTTTCAAAAAATTGGAAATTTTAGGGGGGTTTTTGGGGGATCAAAGTTATTAAATCACGATTTCTGTAAAACTACTGAACGGATTGAAATGAAATTTGGTACGTAGCTTTCTCTAGGGCTCTAGGGCTACAGGTGCTGATAAGAAAGTGTTTCAAAACATTCTAAATCTTAGGTGGTGTTTGGAGGTCAAAGCTACTAAATCACGATTTTTCCAAAACCACCAAACGGATTGGAATGAAATTTGGTATGTAGCTTCCTCTAGGGCCATAGGTGCTCACTAAGAAAGGGTTTAAAGAAGTTCGAAATTTAAGGGGAGGTTTGGGGAGTCAAAGTTACTAAAAATCCCCATAAGAAATACTTAGTGTAATATTTGTGTTGATATAATATATTTTTTGTTAATATACATTTAACTTTGATTTGTCTATCCGTGCAAAGCCGGATCTGGCCGGCTAGTTTATAATATAACACGTTCATTTCACCCAGTATATCTTACAGAAATAACCAAATGGTCGGATTTGAACTGGCAAACCAAGTTTATCGAGTCGTCGCCTTGGCAACAGAGCTAACGTCGTTCGTAGTGTAACGAACAAACCACCGCTATATTTGGAAGTTTCAACTGTAGACAGATGGGCGAAGCATTAACCAATCACACCACTCCATGCCTCACCAACCATTCTACTTCCTTCCACGCGAACCATTTTTAAAACGTTTTGTTTAGAAACGGATCTCGATTCAAAGTTTTCTTGCAGATAAGCGTAATCAGATTCGTCCCGAGGGCGAGTTAGAAATAAAAAGACCCAACTTTGACAGTTGAGATATAATACTCGCCCCAAAGGCAACACAGTTGGAAATGCAGTTGGAAACTAAGTTTTAATTGATCGTGTTATTGTTATAATGATTCGGTAATTTGCTTCCTAATCCCTTCTGATTGCTTCTATGGAAAGCATTAGGTATAATACCGGGTATTTCACAATGAATATCGGCGTTTTAAGGATTTGTAGAGTGTATTACATTTAACTTACAATTATAAATAACAAGCTGACCCGTACGCCGTTGCCCGTGGTGGTTGGTATTTTCAGTCTTTTTAACGTAATTGTATTCTTTTTGTGTTCAGTCAGTGAGTGGTATTTGGCTTTTATATATATAGATCTTAAATAATAAAAACACTATTGATATAATAATAAAAGATCTGAAATTATGATTTTAGTAAATTTGATCTCCCCAAACCCCTCCTAAAATTTCGAAATTTTTCATACCCTTTCTTAGTGAGCACCTATGGCCCTAGAGGAAGCTACGTACCAAATTTCATTCCAATCCGTTCGGTAGTTTTGAAGAAATCGTGATTTAATAACTTTAATCCCCCCAAACCACCCTAAAATATCGAATTTTTTGAAACCCTTTCTTAGCGAGCGTCTATGGCCCAAGATGAAGCTACATACCAAATTTCATTCCAATCTGTTCGGTAATTTTGGAGAAATCGTGATTTAGTCATTTTTACCCCCCAAACCCCCCTAAAATTTCCAATTTTTTAAAACCCTTTTTTAGTGAACACTTATGGCCCTAGAGGAAGCTACGTACCAAATTTCATTCCAATCCGTTCGGTAGTTTTGAAAAAATCGTGATTTAATAAATTTGATCCCCCCAAACCCCCCTAAAATTTCGAATTTTTTCAAACCCTTTCTTAGTGAGCACCTATGGCCCTAGAGGAAAATGCATACCAAATTTAATTTCAATCCGTTTGGTAGTTTTTGAGAAATCGTGATGAGTGAGTCAGTGAGTGAGTGAGTGATATTTCGCTTTTACGTATATAGATTCAACCACGCAGCTGAACCGCTGACGTGAGTTGAGCAAATTTCCAAAATTAAGTTTATAGACCTATTTTTTAGGGTTTCAACCAACTATTTGGGAAATAGGTCTATTCAAGACGGTGCTGAATAGCTGCAAAATGGTTCGCATGCCATTCCGCATATTGGGAGTATCTTCAATACACAAAGCATTGCGTGCTTCGCACGCCATTTCGCATTTTGGGACTATCTTCAATACACAAAATATTGCGTGCTTCGCACGCCAACCCCAAGGTAGAATCCACCACATGGCTTTTAACCGGGGAAACTTCTATGGTATTTTACGTTTTGATCGATTTTGGGGAAACCAAGCGAGCTATAAGGTTGCGTAAAAAAACAAAATGTGCAGAATAACATCCTACATTTATATTTGTAGAACAAACTAAAAAAAATTCATTCTCGTAGGAATGAATCTAAAAGAATAGTTACTTCCGGTCAAAAAACGTGCTTCCGATTGTTGGATTTTTTTGGCTAACGGACTCCTCTGAGCGACGTAGACAACCAACATGTGTACCAAATTTTAACCAAATCGGACTTAAAATGCGGTCGTTAGAGTGCGAACACACACACACACACACACACACACATATATATATATATATGATTTTAATGACACCCCAAAACGTGTTCTGGGGACTATGGTCGGTGCTCATTTGCTACTCCCGACCTTGGGTCTTACCATAAGGGCCACTGCAATAGCTCATTTTTCCTATGGAAGTTCGCTAATAATACCATCAAATGAAACGGCAACTCAAACAGTTTTTCCTACTGGTGTTCAATGTGATTGAAGAAGCTGAACCACAGATTGGTTAAACGACGTCGTAGCCGGCCGCTGGATTGGCCGCAAGGAGCCTGATGACAAAGATTGTTTCCCATGGCCTCCACGTTCACCAGATCGGATGACTTGTGATTTCTACAACATTCCATACCCATCAAAATTGTCCGATCATTTAACACCTGATTATCATGTGAGGGAAATGATAAAGGAAAGCACTCCCTGAAATGAGGCGCAGGACAGAGCGGAACTTCACCAAGAAATAACTTAGATACGTGAGAAACATTAAACTCCTTTTCAGCAACTTGTTCAAAGTCTTCAACAACGCTACAAGAGGAGGCTAAAACTTTTAATGGAGAGCATGTAGAACATGTGTGTTTTAAAACTAAAGTTTTCAGCTTCATTTCACTTTGTACCTTTGTCTAAAAATAAAACATTTAAAACTATTAAAATTTCAGAACAATTGTCTATTTTGGAGAACACTGTAAAATACATAGCTCACCTGATGAAAGACTCGCTTTCCGAGTTTGCACCTTAACCATACGGCCTCCGACTATGGATTGCGCTTTACAAGTTTGGACCTTCGCCTCAGATTATAAATTGCTCTTTGCGAGCTTGCAACTTAACCTTACGTTCTTGGATTGTGGATTGCGCTTTGCGAGTTTGCAACTTAACCTTACGTTCTTGGATTATGGATTGCTCTTTGCGTACGTTCGTGGATTGTGGATTGCGCGCTTTGCGAGTTTGCAACTTAACCTTACGTTCTTGGATTGTGGATTGCGCTTTGCGAGTTTGCAACTTAACCTTACGTTCTTGGATTGTGGATTGCGCTTTACAAGTTTGGACCTTCGCCTCAGATTATGGATTGCGCTTTACGAGTTTGCAACATAACCTTACGTTCTTGGATTATGGAATGCTCTTTGCGAGTTTGCAACTTAACCTTACGTTCTTGGATTGTGGATTGCGCTTTGCGAGTTTGCAACTTAACCTTACGTTCTTGGATTGTGGATTGCGCTTTACAAGTTTGGACCTTCACCTCAGATTATGGATTGCGCTTTACAAGTTTGGACCTTCGCCTCAGATTATGGATTGCTCTTTGCGAGTTTGCACCTTAACCATATGGCCTCCGACTATGGATTGCGCTTTACAAGTTTGGACCTTCGCCTCAGATTATGGATTGCTCTTTGCGAGTTTGCACCTGAACCATACGGCCTCCGACTATGGATTGCGCTTTACAAGTTTGGACCT
>JAGFPH010007029.1:0-37460 GCA_018207615.1 Philaenus spumarius | reverse complement strand
ATTTCAATCCGTTCGGTTGTTTTTGAGAAATCGTGATCAGTGAGTCAGTGGATTTGGTTTATATATATATATATATATGAAAGGTATTGTAACGTATCTAATTAAAAATCTGTGTTAATAATATGCTTTCAACTTTGACTGGCCGCCATTTTCGATAGGGTTAAGATAGAGACCTCTAATTTGTGCCGTTCTTCTTCATTTATCAAGCCCTTTAAAATCACTTGATGGGGGTTTGTATTTAAGATTTTTGAATTATTCTCTCAATCCCCCCATTTTGGGGTTATATGAAAGCTTGTAATAAATCTTTCATTTTAAATTAAATAAAAGAAACAGGTGACATTGTTTTCGTTACAATGCCTACGACACGTGACATTGTTAAATATAATTGTTTACTTGGAAAATAATTACAACGCGTTCTGTTATAGTCGGTCATAAACATCTCCGTCGCTTGACAATTCAATATCTTTCAGTTTTACATGTTAACGATGATTTTAATTACGATTCAATACAAGCGACAAGTTTACGACTCGTCCGACTTATGCTAACACATGCAGCTAGCCTCGATGCTAATGCCTGTAATTATATAGCCTCGACCACGTGTTTCGGCATAAATTATTTTAAATACTGCTCATCTTAGAATGTATTCTAAACTGTAATTTTCTATTCGATAGTCCTAACTAGCGGCTGGCACGCCGGGGCAAATTACACCGTTCACCTGTGTAATTTCAAAATTAAACCGAACAAAGCGGACATGTTTTCACCGAGCAACCTGCGCCTGCGCCCCGGACTCGAATCTCGTGCAAATTTAAACGTTTCGGTAACTTTTCGTTGTTAAGTGAAATTAATCGGCAGTTTAGTTAGCTAATTTAAAAAAAAAACTATTTCCAAAAATCAAATTATAGGGAGTGCGTGAAAATTTTAAAATGGTTTCTAAACGTCGTTGAACGTATATTTTAGATTCTGCGGTCCAGATGGGTGGCGGAAAGAAAATGACTGAGTAAACTTAATATATTTGAGATTTTGTAGATTAGAGATTTGAGATTTTATTTTTCCATAAACCAATTATTGAAGTGTAAACTTCTATAGGCACCCCTCGTCGGTGAATCGGATTTTACCATTACCCTCTACTACATATAGTACTCATGTGTATATAGCAGACTATATATAATTTTATTTGGTGATACCTCTGAAATGGACAATGTGCTTCTTCTTTTCCTAAGTTGTGTTAAAAAATAGTTTACTCGGAAATACTTCTGAAATGGACATTTTACATACTTCCTCATTCAGTAAGTTGTGTTAAACAATAGTTTACTTGGTAATACAACTGTAATGGACATTGTGCTTCCTCATTTCGAAAGTTGTGTTAAAATAGTTTAGTTTCGTAATACCTCTGAAAGGGACATTGTGCTTCCTTATTTCATAAATTGTGTTTTTATTAAATATTTTCTATACTTTTGAAGTGTAAATCAGAATATCGGCATAGAAGTTTACACTTCTCCCGGCGTGTGGTCTTAACCACACCTGGGTTTATTTTAGCTAATAGATGGGAAGTGCTCTTTGGATAAGTTTTGAGCGCATACAAGAATACACCAGTTTAAACGGGAATACTACCTACACTTTTGCTGGTTGTAAACACTTCCTAACAAATGCATACGTATAACAATAAACGGTACCAGGAACTGGCACATACTTTTTCACAAACAAACTAATGAACAGATTCACTCTGACTTCGTAATTATAGGTGGGGTAGGAGAGGTGATTTAAATTAGGAGATTAACTAATAAATATTATTATTATTAGCTAGAGAGAAAACTATTCGATCGATTTCGAACAAATTTGCACCAAACACGTCAATTAGGCCTGTATAGATGCACGAAAAAAGGTTTTGAAAAACAACCCCCTTTATGGCAAAAAAACCCAAAATCAGTTATTATTATTATTATTACTAGCTAAACGAGAATTTTTAGAAAGATGCGGTTTTTTGCATAGGGTAGGGCTCTAAATAAGCCAAATTTTATCAAAATCGTTAGAGCCGTTTTTTATATAAAAATAATAACAGATTTTTTGGGATTTTTGGGAAAAAGGGGATTGTTTTCAATTTTTTTTCAAACCCGTTTTTCGTGCATCTATACTGGCCTACTTGACATGTCTGGTGCAAATTTGTTTGAAATCGATCGAATAGTTTTCGCTGTAGCTTTGTATACATACAGACATACATACAGACATACATTTTGTAAAAATCACTTTTTTGGACTCAGGGGGTCCCAAAACGGATATTTAAACAAAAATCTCAACATCGTTTTTTTTTTGTGACCACTATACTTTCTCTATACTATAGTATAGTGAGAAAGTAAAAATAAGTCTCTCTGACATCAAGTGATAAAGGCTGAAAGTATAAAGCTAGGGTTAGGGTCACTAGAAGCAGTGTGAAGTCATGAATGAATAAAGACGACTATTTCGCCTTCTTTTAGGCACATTTCTGCTTATAACTTTAGACTGGTAGCACTTGTATAAAATTTGAGATACTATTATTTCAGTCTTTGGAACTAACATGTTAAAAATAAATGTGTTATTGTTGTAATCAGCTGTTTATATAAATGTTTATTTTTCTATGCAATCAAATAATTTTTCGGTGCAAGGTAAACTTACCGTGTAGTGCACGGGAAAGAAGGACGTACTTGCTGTCTATGAGCAGGTAAATAAATCCGCTGCTATCGGTGCAGGTAAATTATTAATTTTAAAACCGCAGAAAATTTCCCACTCAGCTTTTCTACTGTATAAACTGCAGATTATATCTGATCTAATTTTGCAAAATAATTAATATTTTCAAGTTTTTTGGGTGTAACTGCCTGTCACAATTTTATCAATATATATTTTTGTGAGATTGCTTGGAGCGTAAACAAAATCGAAGGTCTGTGGACTAAGCTGGACTTGATATCCCCCCGCACTCACTTGCTAATGTCAATGACCGGGCTATCAATATGTATGACTCATTATACAATTTGAGTAGACCTTTAACTTTTTTGTAATCACAACAAAATTAATTAACATTTACGAAATGTAGTGTTAAAATGTAATTTAAAAAAGGAAAAATGACAGCTGAAAATCACTAAGTTTAGGCCTACTACCAAACTCATACGACATTTTCAAATTTGACCCCACTACATCAAAGCCCACCACTGTTTGCATTGCTGCCATTTAAGAACCCTAGACGAGTTCATGTCCAATTTTGAAAAACAAAAAAAAAAAACAAGACATCGCTATTTGCCCATGCATTATACATCAAAACATTTGTATACACACATTAGCATTGTAAAACACACAGTTGAAGAGTTGGTAATATTAGCATACAGAGGAGATTCGCTCTTCCCATATATACTAACCCAACCCAACCTAACCTAACCTTACTGAGAATGTTTAGAGATAACATTGTGTGTTTGTTTTATACAATAACGGAGTTTATATATTTTAATTGCGATATTTAAAAATATATTTTCTGTCTGTATTAATCTTAGTAAATAAGTGTTTCTACATTAATGGGTTTAACAATGTTTTATTGAACAGCTGCTTTAAACAAATATGACATTATTCAAGGTGTTTTTAGTATAGTTTTTACTATTGCTGTGTTTTACATATTGTGGCACTTAATTAAATGATATGACTTTCAGAATACCTAAAAATAACATGTTCCTGAAAATTATTGTTTAATTTTTGTATTTGCTTAAAATATCTAGTCGCCATTACTTCACTTCATACACAGGTATTTATTTTAAAACTATCCAAGATCTTATTGTATTTTCACATTGTTAAATTATATTCTGTGAACAGGACATACGAATCAAAAATGTTTGTTTTGCTGTGATATATAAAAGTATTAAAAAGCGGTCAAAAAATGTTCATATTTGTAAAATACGAGATCTGCATTCATTACAAATAGTTCACTACGACAGAGTTCAGCGTTATGAAATTCAATTCCAGATTTACTTAAAAATTAATAGATATTGTAAACAGTCCACTAAGTAATAAAATATATAGTATACCTATCATGTAATGAGAGATTTATATAGTGGAATAGAAAACTAAGCAGGATAGGAATTGCCCACATTTTGATGTGGAATATAGTTTAAGAATGCTTGAATGTAAGTTAGATAAAATAAAACCTGAACACAAAATCTCACAATAAATACGTTTACTAACCTCAAACGCGTTTCAACGACAATGTCGCCATCCTCAGTGATGCACGGGATACAGTAACCAAACTATAACTCAGTGCATCACTGAGGATGGCGACATATTCGTTGAAACGCGTTTGAGGTTAGTAAACGTACTTATTGTGAGATTTTGTATTCAGGTTTTATTTTATCTAAGTTATTTTCTCACAAGTCAAGCTCATTAGTTATTTATGAATGTAAGTTGTTATTTTCTTGGGGTTATGGGGTCGTTACAGTAACTTATGTCTAGGTTTCTGTAGGATATAAATTAAATGTAATTCACTTTTAATGAAAAACTACGACGTATGTAAAAAACGTTCAGTGAAAATTGTCTATTATGTCGGTATTTAACGCTTGCAACAAAGCGCATCCATGCGCGTCCATGAACAAGTCTGGGCATGCTATCTGTAGGAAATTACGCGATGCTTCTATTGCATTACTTTTACAGGCATTGCAACAGAGTGTACCGAGTAGTGTGCGTCGAAAAGCCATGGAGCAACGACACAACATTAAGTTCTGCTTCAAATTGGGTACAACAACGGCAGAAACCCATGAGATGTTGGTGTAAGTGTACGGGCAGGATGCTGTGAGTGCAATGTGTGTACGATTGGTTTGCTCGCTTTCGCGCTGGCAAAGAATCGGTGGAGGACGAACCGCGTTCGCGACGACCATCGACAAGCAGGACGCCGGAAAAAATTGAACGTGTGCGAGCGATGCAAACAAAAGATCGGCGATTGATTCTGCGATTAATAGCAGAAAATGTGGGTATTAGCAAAGACACAGTGGGGGCCATCGTCCATAAGGAATTTTGCAAAAGCGAGATTTGTTCACGATTTGTGCCGCACGTCATAACAGAAGATCAAAAAGCAGGACATTTTGAGGACATTTTCGATTTCATCGATAAGTGTGGCCGGGATCCGACTTTTCTGGGTTCAATTGTCACAGGAGACGAGACTTGGTGTTACCAATAAGACCCGAAACAAAAATACAATGAATGGAATGGCGGTCACCTTCTTCCCCACGACAAATAAAAAGCCGCGTGGAAAAATCCAAAGTGAAGACCATGTTGATCACATTTTTGTACAAAGAAGGAATCATCCGTAAGGAATTCGTTCCTGTTGTCCAAACGGCCGCATCCTACTTGGAGGTTCTCAAATGTTTGTTGCAGCGCATTCGGCGTGTTAGGACCCAAATGTTCCAGACCGGAAATTGGATGTTACAGCCCGACAATGCACCATCGTATACCAGCATCATTGTACACCAATTTTTGACTCAGCGTGGCGTGGCAGTTTTGCAACACCCACAGTACTCTCCAGATCTGCTGATTTTTTTGTTCCCACGTCTTAAGAAGGACTAATGGGATCATGGTTGGCGAAAGTCGAAGGGATTCAGAACCAAGTGATGGAAATTCTGAAAACGATTCTACATGAAGACTTCTCCAACAGTTTTGAGGCACTATACGAACGTTGTCAGAAGTGCGTTGTGTCTGGTGTGAAGATTAACGAATGGGTATCCGTTCTTTAAATTTGTATAAACGAATATCTTGATGATAAAAAAATGTTGTATTTATATTCATTTTATAACCTCATAGCAAATAACGTAGTACAGCACACATTAGTTCAATAACACATATTTAAAACAAATCTATTTCACAAGAAATAATTTTATTGAAGTTGTAAAAATAACCTCAAAGTATAATCTACGCTAGGTTTTGTTTGAGTATTACAGACGATGGGTGGAATCAGCGTTATATTATATTGTTACTCACGTACGTAGGTACACTGGCTTTATAGGACTTGAGTCTTATTTTTGATGTTAAACAGTTTTGATAGTAAAAAGGACGCTCATGGACTAAAATTATTATATTAGAATATTAAAATAAAAAAATGTATATATTACTTGCAATTTTAAAAGATTACAATTAATAGAGATGTATAAACAATATTAAATAATTGACGATAGGGTACAATTTTGTGAATAAATAGGTAAAATCAAATATGTAGTATGAGGAAGTTGTTTATGTAGTCTTATGTAAGGATTGCTTTGTTTCAGTTAATATAACAATGGAAGATATAAATAGGGCCAAATAGAACAGTGTCTTGGAGTAATTAAAATCAATAAACACTATACCATACCTCCTGCGTACTTTTAAACTTTATATTAAGGGCAGAAAATGGGGTCACAAGAATTATGATCTTAAGGTCATCCTATTTGAAATTAAAATGTTTAATAATATGGTCGCCCTCGCCCAGCTTTCCAGTGTGTTAAAAGAGAGTCTACCAAAAGCTACAAAATCTGGTCCACAAGAAACTGAAGTAGAAATTTAAATAATCTTTACAAAACTGTTACAAGACCGTGTTACTCTCAAATTTACTGTTCATGATTGTCACATGCTTCTGTGGTAGATTTATCATTGAAACACCAAGGTGGTCGTGCGAGCGCCATTTTGAACCCCCCCCCGCACGACTCCATTCTAATGTCTTATTAATACAAGGCAAGATTTATCTTCGGATTACCAACAAGTCGAGATAGTTGTCCATGAAGAATGTATCCTTTTAATTAATGTTTGCTTCATGTTAGTCGCATAACTCAAACTACACACTTAGTAAAGTCAAATGTACGATCTGAACACTTTGCCCCGTAGATTATGCGCGTCGCGTAGTTTATGCTGACACCTGTGGAGACGCGCTTGTGGGATTTCGTTCTAAAACTAATGTTTTATTTTTTTATTTTGAAGATTATTTTCAATAAATATTAAAAATGTAAAATTATGTTTAACTATTTATTTTGAACGAATCTTGAAAAATATGTTCAATAATATTTTTGACAAAAAAATTTATGTGAATTTTATTATCATACTAGCTGGCCCGATCCGGCTTTGCACGGATAGACAAATCAAAATTAAATGTATAGTAACAAAAAATATATCATATCAATAAATATATTACACTATGTATTTCTTATGGGAATTTTTAGTAACTTCGACCCCCAAACCTCCAATAAATTTCAAATTTTTAAACCCTTTCTTAGGGAGCACCTAGGGCTCTAGAGGAAGCTACATACCAAATTTCATTCCAATCCGTTCAGTGGTTTTTTTTTTGTAACTTTGACCTCCCCCCCAAACCTCCCTAAAATTTCGAATTTTTTGAAAACCTTTCTTACTGAGCACCTATGGCGCAAGAGGAAGCTACATACCAAATTTCGTACCAATCCGTTCAGTAGTTTTTGAGAAATCGTGATCAGTGAGTCAGTGGATTTGGCTTTTATAAATACAAAAAAAACTTATAAGCATACATAAATAAACTTTTTTCATGAATTTATTTAAAACTAGGGGAAATCCTGCGTGCTCCGCACGCCAACCCCTTTGGAACCTTCTATAGGGTACACATCATAATCATGTTATGTTTTCTTTATAATAAAGGTGTAGGATTAATAATAACTCTAAAGCTAAGGATGGTAAATAATGTTAAATGTTCAAATCAAATTATTTCGTCATTTTATAACAGCAGTTAATTATAACTTATTAATTATTAAAAGGTTAAAAGAACCAGCAAGGCTCAGGTCTACACTGTTATGAAAACCTAACCTAAAAGTTAGAAATACAAATAATTGCTTCAAAGTTTGAAGTCAGCTGTCAATGGAAATATTGTTTTATCTGTTATTTTATTCTATTGGTTGCTTTGGTAATCAATGTAAATACATGTGTTGGTTCATCAGTCTAGGCATAACCTAAGATTTTTTCCGACTAAATTTACAAATATTGAAATAAAAATTGTTTTTATCAAAATGAATTATTGCCTATGATACTCAGGGGTAGCGTAGCTTTTTATTAGTACAACTATTTTTTTCAATCGGTTCAGTAGTTCCAGAGATTACCCCCTACAAACAAACAAACAAATTTTACCCCTTTATAGTATTAGTATAGATTTGATTTAAGATTTTCAATCAATTATCGCAAAAATAAAATTGCAGACTCAAAGTTACCTAAACGACAGTGATATAGGTCTGTAAATTTTAAAACTAGTAGCTTTTGTTAGACACTAACTAGGAGATGCGTAAATCTTAAGAAGGGAAGTTTTTTTTTTATAAATAAAGAGATTAAATAACGGATTACTTAAAATCTACCCAACAAATTCTAGAAGGAATATTTGTGTGTTTGAAATTGAAATACCTTTTGTAATTAACACCCTTATAAGTGTACACAGTAAATCAATCCAATTCAAAATAGAATAGAACCATTTCAGTTCAGTTAAGACCACATGGTCTGTAAAGTAGGTCCCGTCTAAATATTCCAATTAATTTGCAAATTTATTATTTATTTTCATAAAAGAATTTGAGTTAAAAATGAAAATACTTGTAACTTTTTGATCCTTGGGATGTCTGCTAAATATTTAATTGAAAAAAGTATAAAGCCATTTTGTATTATATTTTTTTAGTAAATTTACTCTGTTTCAATATATTTCTGTATGGGGTACTAAACTAATTTCATAAGCACGAAAATCTAAATGTTAAACACTTTTCACTACACTAAACACAATACAAAATATGGGTTCGTTAGTTTTAACTAGTCTTTAAAAAAAGAAGAAGAAAAATACAATACTTCGATTGTGTATGAACCGGAACCATTACTACATTAGAAAAACCTCATGAACAACATAGAGAAATACAAATTTCATATACTGTAGAATGGACCTTGCTCTAAACGGAAATTAATGTTTATTTTAATCCTTTATCACCTAAACATGATTTAGTCCGTTAAACTTAATCTAACTAAACATGTTCAACATTTATTGATGCATGTTGAGACTGATAAGCTTTCCGGGAAGGAAATTGCCAAAATAAACATCGCTCCAATGTTTCTGCCACGTTTGATCGCACATAAGTAACACCAGGAACACGGTTTGGTACATGTCCGCCCAACACGCCTTCAGGCACGCCCTGTTGCTACACCGACATGGCCGTCGTTGGATTAAAACATAAATGTTTTCCACGAGCCATTATCGTAATTTATTCGATGTTTCTTGTATCTTATAATTTGCATTTACCTTCTATCCATGCTTTTAGTATATTTAATCATTTTTTGGTGTTTTGTTTCTTTGGTGGCAGTCTGAATAGCCCTTTGACCAATATGTTTAGTAGTAAAATAAATAACAGAAATCAAATTAATTTTCCAAAATACTTATTTGCCTTAGAAGTTTTTTCCATCTTTAATGGTTTTATATTTGTTTTTTTATATTGCATTATGTTATAATATTTCGTTTTAGAAATCATTCAAAACCATGTACTTGGATCAATGTACTTCGATTAGATTTAGTTTCAACCATGATTTAAAATATTTTAAACTTTATATCTCTAAAAAAATTTAGAAGCCAATCTTGTTGTTAAAAACTTGAAGAAAATATTTATTGAAACCTACTTTAAACCAGTGAGAAACCCTTTATACAGAACAATTTTGATTACCAATATCTTTACATTTTACAAATAATATAATAAAATAATCTCGCAGCAAACTCAGTTAGATGGACTGTAGAGTTGCTATTCAAACACATACAATTATAATTACTAAAACTATACATAACAAATCAAAACAAGAACAATTATACAAAACAATCAAGAACATAATCCACAATGTCACTCTTCAAAAAAAGAAAAATAGTAAACATTAAACAAAAATTATGGCACAGTTTGTACATAAAAGCATAACAACCAATAGTTATAATACTCGTGTAACATTAGTCAGTATTTGTGTGCTCTAACATGTTAATCAAACAAACTATTCCAATTTCTTCCATTCAAATATTCTTTATATTCTTTTGTACTATTTTTTTCTGAACCCAACCATGCAATTCTAATCTCTTTAAATATTGGTCAAACACCAACATAATGGTAGGTGTCCTCAATTTCTAATCTGTTACACTGTGAACACAAATGAGGCTCTTCAGGCCGGTCAACCCTAAAATTAAAATTTAAAGCTTGCCCTCTTAAAAATTGTAGAAACAAAATAAATACTATAAAAGTCTGTCATGTAATTCCTCTCTCCTAAATCACAATCTAACTCTTTACAATCTCTAAATCAAGATTATGTTTCTTACAAAGTATCTTGACGTTGCTATACCAGAATATATTCACTATTTGGCTATTTTTCCTGCTTAAAAAGAATTTATAATGAAGTGGTTTTGCAATACAGAATTAATTAAGAAAGGGTGATTGCATACCTACAGCATTTAAAAGGGAAATTGGTTTAAATTGATTAGTTATCATGCTGAAGCTTATAGTGATAGAACATATTTGATGGGTGTATAAGCTCGCTGGGTAGATTATATTGCTGAGTGGTACTGGTTGGTGTATTGTTTTGTTGTTTTGGTTGTTAAAGTATTTATTATTTCTATGTTTAATACTCTTCACAAAAAACGCTCTGCAGATGGACGTTTTTCATGTATTTTGGTTTATTGTTATAACTGATTTTGTATTTCTTATTTTTGATATTTGTAAATAAACTCATTATTACTATTACTCAATATAACATCTCTTGAATAAATTATACACTGGTTGAAGGAACGAGTAAAATAAGGTGATGACTCCGAAGTGCATTATCTTTCTACAGAAAATGAAAGAACACATAACGTGTGTTTGGAACCAACGTTTGAATTAGTTATAGTTTGTATGTATATGAGTAATATTAACTAAAGTTAAAGAAAATATTGCTACAGTACTTTTTAAAAAGAGTGCAAGGATTTTGACAGAATTTTTTAGGAACATTCTGGAAACTACAAATTACAAAATTCTTTAAACAATACGTTAAACACAGCCATTTTAAACGATAACTCATAAAATAATAACTACACATTTTGCCAGACTGTGGCCTAAATAATTTATGGCAGATTATTTTCTCGACCCTGATAAAACCGATTGTGACAGACGGACGAACGAGCCTAAGGGTTCGGTTTTTATTTTTCAAGTTTTGTTCCATTTAAATTAAGCACTATGTATGAGTACGATATTACTTAATGTTCTTTAATATTTCATAATTTTGAGATTATTAAAAGAAATATTGTTATTTGACCATTTTGCAAAGAAAATATCCTAGTGCGTCATTAAGCTATATTACGAATTAAACTGTATGAAAACGGTACCTACTTAAAGAATACGTCTCGTGTTCTCAACTTTGTACTTTGTAGAGAAACAAAAAATATAAGCTATTACATTTGTGTTTATTATTTTTAAGAATTCCTAAATTTTGATTAACAACTCTACTTTACAATTATTAGAACCAAATTCATAATATTAACAAACAATTTAAAAAAAAAATTAGTAAGTATATTTTTTTAAATATATAATTTCCAAAAACAACACACATTTGAATGTAATTAACATAAATCTCTTAACTAATCCTTGTATACGTAAGAAAAAACGTGTAGTCTACGAAATATAATACAAAATGATCTAAAAATTCGATTTAAAATACTTTTAATGTAAAGTATATACATAAGAATTTGCACGATTGATAGAATAAAACTTGAACATAAAATCTAAAAAATAATACATTTATTTACTCAAACGAGTTTTGCGACAATGGCACCATCGTCAGTGATCTAAGAGCTACAATAATAAAACAATCAATTAATCTGTTGCAATAACAATCAGATACAGTTCGATTATTTATCTGTGAGATTTTATCTTTAGGTTTTGTTCTATCAGTAGGCCCATATTTTCTCACAAATGTTACTTAACGTTTTCTTAATGTTTATTAATATTTAACAATATTTTTTTTTCAAAATTTTAGAAGCATTACTTTCGAAAATGGAAGAAGATTTGAAAAACATCATAAAACAAACTTCGTAAAATTTGTAAAACCCTTATTTTAATAAAATGCACTTTCAAACGTACCCAAAACCAAATAACATAAAATATACATTTTTGGAGATACAAAATTTGGTCCTCCATAGTTTATAATAAAACATTATTTGAGTACTTATGGTCTAGATGTCAAACTTTACGACAATGTAATATCTATTTCAATTCCTGCAGTGATAGATACACATACAAACGAATGATAGGGGATTCGTTTTTTTAAGGTACACGACATGTAAAACTAAAGAAAATTAAAATTTATAATAGTTAAGTGCTTTGGAAAAAAAAACCTAGATTTCTCAGTAATGTTTGCAAGTCGTAGACGACCAAAACTCTGGTTTCCGAAGTGAATGATCCCATACAAATACAGGCTTAAATAAAACATCAAGTGAATTAAAAATAAAAAGAGAACATACTTTCATTGACAAAACACCGAGGATAGGAGACTAAACCCATGTCGGACTAGGTGGGAGGGAGCCTGTTTTCTATCTACGTCCCCTGTAGTCCTTAAGTTATAGCAACTCTTAATAAAACATGCAGCCTCGTGATACACGAGCTGAGTCAGGTCGGTTCACACTACGACCCAAACACTTCTCTTGTAGTTTAATACATTATCGTAAATATAAAAGATAAGCGCTTTATTTATATAGTAATTTAAAAACTGATGAATAAAAAAAATATTTTAAAAACAAGGATCTTGGTTAAGTTAATAAAAACATAAAGGTTTGTTCCCTCTATAATCAAACGATGGTTTAAATGTAATAACTAAACGAAATATTTTGTTTCATTTATCAACTAAATTGAAAGTCACTTTGTGTCTCTAACTGCCATTCTAGAACCTCTTTAGCCTACTAGCAAAATAATAATAATTATTATTAACTGAAAGAAATTGAATACAACCTGTTTACGTAAATAGTCCAATGTAACTTTGGAGGACAGTATGGGAATTAAATATTAAAGGAAACAGACTGTTAAAAAAACTCATATTGGCAGAGTTATTTATTAATTTAACTGGAATTGGTTTGGGTTGCTAACTGGAGAACCAGTTGGTATAGAATGTTCTTGAAAAAACACATAAGAGTTCAATACATTAAATTGCGTTTAAGGTTAGCATAGAGCATAGGGTTCTAATTAGCTTAGTGGCCATACTTTGTTCCCATAGAATAAACTAACAGGCGTTGGGAAATGAAATAACACAGAAATAAAACACGAAATATGTCTACAAAAATCTTTTCTCGCAGCTGAATTTTACATACACTTTAATACACGGACTTAGTTCTTACACAACATGTATTTAATTTTCTATGAAATGACGTCATGGCAGGGTATAATTCGAACTGTATTTTTATAATGTAAACACGACGACATTTTTAATACAGGCAAATAGAATAATTTACTCATAGATGTTTAATATAAGTTCAACAGACGGTAGACTGAATCAAATATTTTTATTATTAATCCATTTCTTAACAAACACAACGTACAAAAATAACAAAACTAAAATTAAAAATCAGAAATATACTGAATACTTTCCTTACAACAAAAGACCTACTCCTATTGAAAAATGTACCTTTAAGACCTTTAAATGAAAAATACACAAAAGAAATTAATTTTAATTGACCTTTGCCCTCGTGCAAGAGCTCAGTATTTGGGTTTCGGACAACATCTGAATATGATAACCCCCAGAAAAATATACCTACATTCATGTAAATAAATACACAAACTTTATATACAATATTCGATTATTCGTAACAACATTCAGATGTCTTTAGTCGGAAAAGCAAAAAGCTATTTTTTAAATTGCATTTAACTACCTATAAAGGAAAATTTGGTTTCGTATGATGCAACATTATGCAATTTCAAACAAATAAATTACCATAAACCAACTATTTCTAGGTTTGGGAGTTCTGTCTTGGTTTTATATGTACTACTATATAAGTTTCAAGTCATCATTAACTCATTACTCTTTTTTGTAAACTAGCAATACCTTGTACACATTTAATTATATTATTGGAAGATTTTTTAAGTTTACCACAGATTAATACAATTAACATTGTTTACTCTATGATAATAACTTTTAAGTGATATCTAGAGCTATATATGCTTCTCCAAAAACTAATTTTGTCCTACTTATTAACGAACTTGTTTCTTTGTTCTTTTTATTAATAAATGTTTAGACACAGTAATTTGTAGTTTATTCGGAAAACTGCAACATATTTTTGTTTTACTCTCCTATGTACCTTACACAGAGTGATTATAATGTCAGTTTAAAGTACCTTTATTTTTGACGGTTTTAGAAACAACACTGTAATTAGTAGAAAAACTTGTGGAACCTACTTTTAGAAGTAAACATTTCCCCTTTAAACATTTGAGAGAAACAATGGCCACATTTTAGTATACATATAAGTTTTTACAATTTTGAGTTAAATATAATTTAAAGACGGAGATTGAGATACTTCTTTTCCGACATAAATGTAAAAAAAAAATAATAATACATTAAACACTACCATCCAAAGCTACTTGACCAGCTGATTTTGTTAAAATATTTTGTACTTATGCGAAAGGGCCTTGTTCGAAGAATAAGACATTAAAAAACTAATATTTTGTAGATGGGCTTGATAATTTAAAAAAAAAAAAAAAACTTGTTCAAAGAACAAAACTTGGAAACAACAATATTTTGTATATGAGCGAAAGAATCTTTTTCAAATATCAAAATTGGGTTAAATATTTTGTGTATGAGAGGAAGAAGATTTAGAAGAAACTTTTTCAAAGATCAAAACTTGTGACAACAATATTTTGTATACGAGCGAAAGAACCTAACTTGCCAAAAGATCAAAACTTGGTAACACAAATACATTGTGTAGGAGCGAAAGAAACTTTAGGAAAAAAAAAGGGGGGGGAGGAGGGGGATTCAAAGAGGGATTATTTTGGATAAAACGAAGCACAACTAAACGGGTCTTTGTAATTACTCACTGTATGTTTCTTTCAACAAAGCTGGCTTGTTTGTTACAAAATCCCTACAATCAATCAACCCAGTCCTTATCACTGATAACGCGGAGTTCATCTAGGCTAGAAGATAAGGTACATAATATTTATCTGTCTAATGTCAACACATTGAAACCTCTGTGTAGTTTTCTGAACTTGACAGTTTTTAAGATAATTGTAATTTAAAGGATGTTATGCAAGCTGTATATATATTGAGAGTAATACAATGTTGTGGTGAAATAACAAAAGTCAGTAGCTGGTTTTGAACAGTCGAATACTGTAGTATGACAAGTTACCAAATGTGAGCTACCCTCGTTCTTATATCACACGCAAAACACAGAGTCGAAACATCTAGAGATTAACTCAACTGGGTTTAAATTCTCCTAAGGTATATTAAATGTGATTTCTTGTATGGGATGTAAATGATTTTAGAACCTCACTTTTTATTGATGAGTTACGCGTTTAAATTGCATTAAACATTTCATTTAGTAATTTATTTATTGACAATTCGGCCACAACATATTTTCCGCCAAAGTAGATGGACAAATGTATTCTAGAAATATACAAGCAACAACAATTATAATTCTTCTTCATTAAACGCTTAGAATTTTGATGCTTGAAAATAAATCCTCGTCGTAACTTCCCTACAAAGTATATAACTGCAAATTTCACACCAAGTTAAATTAATTTCTTTGTTCAATTATACTCGTGGTTAAGAAATCATGGGTTAAGAAATCAAAAGTATTAATCATTTCTGAACATGATCTTTATTTTTTTTTATTTCAAGCGGGTCACGGAAACTAGAAAATTTAATAAAATGTGCCTTCTATATTATATAGGTGTCCATTTTAACAGGGCGACAATTTTGATATCCAAAAGCAAAAGATTTATTGATCATACAAAATATTAATTTAAAACTTTAAAGTTTTGCCCCTTGTTTTCAAAATAGCTGCCAATTTAATCATTAGTAGACCCTAACATAAAATGTTTTAAACTTTTTCATTCGAGACAAATATGACACATTGATAAAGGTCTAAAAAACTCAAGTTTTCTTATGTTTATAAGCCTAAAGCTTTATTTAACTTTTTGATTTCATGGTTTACTAAGTATTTATGAACAATTATTAGATTTTAAAACAAATTGCAGTTCATATATTTGATTAGCCTCCCATCGCATAAATTTAAGTAATCGTACGATCAAACAAAAACCTTAGTTTAACTCATGAAGATTAATATATACGTTATAGAAACACTAACAAAAACCGTAGTAAAACTAAGGCACATTAATGTAAAAGTTATTGAAACATTATACAAAAACCTTAATTTAATTCAAGAACATTAATATATACGTTATAGAAACAATAAACTAAAACCGTAGTAAAACTCATGAACATTAATATTTTAGTTATAGAAACGTTATACAAAAACCTTAGTGGAACTCATGAACATTAATATTTTAGTTGTGGAAAAATTATACAAAAACCTTAGTTTAACTAATGAACATTAATATTTTAGTTATGGAAACATTATACAAAAACCTTAGTTTAACTCAATGAAAATTAATATTAAGGTTATGAAACATTTTACAAAAACCTTAATGAACATTAATATATACATTATAGAAACACTATACAAAAACCTTAGCGGAACTCATGAACATTAATATTTAAGTTATTAAAACACTATACCAAAACATTAGGGGAACTCATGAACATTATTTAAGTTATAGAAACATTATACAAAAACCTTAATGAACATTAATATATACGTTATAGAAACACTATACAAAAGCCTTAGTGGAACTCATGAACATTAATATTTAAGTTATTAATGGATTATACCAAAACATTAGGGGAACTCATGAATATTATTTAAGTTATAGAAACATTATACAAAAATCATAGTTTAACTCATGAACATTAATATTTAAGTTATGAAAACATTATACGAAAACCTTAATGAACATTAATATATACTTTATAGAAACACTAAACAAAAACCTTAGTAAAACTCACGCACATTAATGTAAAAGTTATTGAAACATTATACAAAAACCTTAGTTTAATTCATATACATTAATATTTAAGTTATAGGAACATTAGGCCTATACGAAAACCATAGTTGAACTAATGACCATTAATGTATAAGCTATGGAAACATTAAACAAAATCTTGAGTGGAGCCAATCCATTTATTCTTAAAGCAAGTGTTTAAATTCAGCCACAGCTTTATAAAATACAAGCAAGAGATTGAGTGAAAGTGTGTTTTTGGTTTACCAGTGTTGCAACTGCGTGTTACAGCGCCAAGCAAAATAAATCGTATGATTACCTCACAAACGTACATAATGCATATGTATATAACTCTAATTGTACTAACAACCACTCGTTAGATTCCAATTAAACTTTAGTGGGCTATTCTATTGAAAGGGAGAGTATAGAAAAAAGCAATAGAGCTTGTATTTGGTGTTGTTCAAAAATTATTACTTATGTACGTCCGATATTATCGTTTTATCGTGGCATTATTGGAATCTAGTAAACAAACCAAACAGTTAATCTCTCTGTACAACTTGGTTTCTCTATTAGTATCTTATATACATGTAGCAACAAATTTAAAATAGCAGAATTTATGATGTTTCGAGAAATGTAAGATATATATCATGAAAAATTGATAATGCGTGTTTTACTCACAATTGAGTGTTTTATTTAGATTTTAGGAAATTATTTGCACTTAGAGAATGTCTTCCAACTTTAATGTTAAGTCAACCAGTCGATGCCATTGAGCGTCCTGTATTTGCGTTGGTGGCGGTTCTAACCAAGAAGATTCTCTAACAACGGGTAGGCTACACAAAGTGGCAGAAGAACTAAATTAGTCTCTCATCAGCCTTTTTTAAATAATAATTAATCCAATACCCACACACTCACCCCCAACATGCATATTTGAGGTGGACACAGGTAGATGTGCGCTTATGGGATACCAGCTCATCGTTGGCAATAACACTTGAAATAAATAGTGCTGTGAGCATTTAGGATTCAAGTTTAGCTACCGAACCGCTAAAATGACCATGATATTAACTGACATCAGAAAAAACTTGTTTAACACACACATTACTCATGAAAAAGTGTATAAAAAATGGCTGAGATCTGACAAAACAAAATATTCTCGATGATAAAAATATTCCGAATGGAATTGTTTAGATGTAAAAACATTCTTATTACAATTCCGATAGATTCAATGATAATTTCTGAGGAAGCTTTGTTTAATTTACCCGGCAGTTCCTAACTCCGCCATAAAACACGAAGAGCGACACTACAAGTGCGACAGAAAGAAGTTTCGTGACCTGCACATGCGCAGTGAACCTTAAGACGTTCCTAATGCATTGCAAATGTCTCCTGAGTTCACAGGGAAGCGATCCGAGGATAGAGTCACCTTAGAGACCTCGTGAACCCGTACTCTATGAATTAAACAATGTTTGACTGTTGTATAAACAATCAGAGGGGGAAAAGGTTTTGTCGATTTGCGAGAGAAGCGAGCGTGTGAAACTGTATATTTGTATCTACAGCTTTAGTCGTATGCACAGACATTTAAATGTATACATGCTGAGAAGAATACTGGAGGACTATTGGAAATCTATAGAATTGATAGACTGAAACTCTATGTTTGTATACAAGATGTATGATTTTACAACTCTGTTGAAAGATACAAAATGCAAAAAATACTATTTACTACCTCTATTTGTTCTGTACATTCTCTTGAAACATTATAACCTTTCATTAGTAGTTTTCAAATCAATCTAAAGAGGCAAGATATTATTAGTATAAAACTTATAATCAAATAGTTTTGGTATGCTTTGAGTTACAATTGATGTTTATTTAAAATCAATTTACATTTTTTAAATTGAAAGTGCATAAAATTTAAAATAATCTGGTTCTAAAAATGTTTATTATTTAAAATGGAAACACATATTTTGATAAAAGGGGCATCTCACCCCATCTTCACTGACCAAAACTTTAAAATGTGTATAAAATCTATAAATTGAAGCTTGCAAATTAAAGATTATTGGCATAAACATTTTCATTTTTTAAAGAAAACTGTAATCGGCCCATCCGTTTGGTCGCTGCCTTCAAAAATGTGTCTACAGCCACTTTTCAGAATTATTTCAGAATCGTAATGAAACGATACAATTACAGTAAATGACAAAACATTGGTAAACTATGTATATAAATTAAATTAAATTTTACAGGTTGTTTTGAATTAAAAGTGAAAATTTTAAACCTGAAGCTTTATTGATATTCTTTTTTAAAACTGTTTTTTTAAGAGAGAATATAGATTGTGATCCATCTTTGAAAGGTCTTAGTAATTAGGTATATATCGTTCTCTAATGTGTTGACTGTGTATAAAGTTATAGCTTATAATGTGACAATACTCTAATTACATAAGGAACATAATATTATTGCAGTATAACCCACATTATCCCGTTATCATCTGGATTTAACCAGAGAACTTGAAAAGTTTTAAAGTCAATGTCATTGTTCTAGCACAATGCATACTACCTGGCAATGTTTACAGAGTTTTCATAAAACCCCTTTAACCCCCTTTATGATTTTGTTATTGAAAATAAGTTAAACACATTTTGTATATATCTTGAGTTCCGCACGCCAACCCCATTGGCACATTCTACATACATAGGCATGTTGTTTTCTTTATAATAAAGGTGTAGGATTAATAATAACCCAAAACTAAGATGGCAAACAATGTTAAATGTTCAAATCAAATTATTTCGTATATTTTATAACAGCAGTTATAATAACCAGGTTAAAAGAACCAGCAAGGCTCTGGTCTACACTTTCATAAAAACCGAACCTAAACGTTAGAAATACAAATAGTTGCTTCAAAGTGTGAAATCGGATGTTAATGAAAATATTAGAGCAAATAGCTGTTTTATCTGTTATTTTATTCAATTGGTTGCGATGGTAATTCACCAGTCTAGGCCTAACCTAAGATTATTTTCTGAAGGATTTACAAATATTGAAATAAAAATGTTTTTATCAAAATGAATCATAGCTTATGTTACTCAGAGATAGTGTAGCTTTTTATTAGTAAAGCTATTTTAATCAATCGGTTCAGTAGTTCCAAAGATTACATACAAACAAACAAACAAATTTTACCTCTTTATAATATAAGCATAGATAAGTAGGTTGTACGTTATTTTCTAGAACTCTGAATGAACATTACTTTGAAACGAAGCAAGATATTAAGCTCTAGTTTGCGATATTATGTTTCTCTTTTCATAATCTTTTTAATGGTGTATTACATGACCTACTTTTGTATTTGAAATTTTTAACCCCCTTGCAACCCTAAGCCCCCCCAAAATCATAGAGGGTCAGATATGTGAAACAAATTGTCCTGTTATGCAACACAAGATATATACAAACAAATTTTAACTTATTTTCAGTAACAAAAATAATAAAGGGGGTTAAAGGAACTTTGTGAACACTCTGTATAACTTGCATTTCATTGTCTATATATATAAAAGCCAAAACCCATTGACTCACACATCACGATTTCTCAAAAACTACCGAACGGATTGGAATTAAATTTGGTATGTAGCTTCCTCTAGGGCCATAGGTGCTCACTAAGAAAGGGTTTGAAAAAATTCGAAATTTTAGGGGGGTTTGGGGGGATCAAAGTTATTAAAAAATGACTTCTACAAAACTACCGAATGGATTGGAATGACATTTGGTATGTAGCTTCCTCTAGGGCCATAGGTGCTTATTAAGAAAGGGTTTGAAAAAATTCGAAATTTTAGGGGGATTTTGGGATCAAAGTTATTAAATCACGATTTCTTCAAAACTACCGAATGAATTGGAATGAAATTTGGTATGTAGCTTCCTATAGAGCCATAGGTGCTTCCTAAGAAAGGGTTTGAAGAAATTCGAAATTTTAGGGGGGTTTGGGGATCAAAGTTATTAAATCACGATTTCTTCAAAACTACAGAACGGATTGGAATGAAATTTGGTATGTAGCTTCCTCTAGGGCCATAGGTGCTCACTAAGAAAGGGTTTGAAAAAATTCGAAATTTTAGGGGGGTTTGGGGGGATCAAATTTATTAAAAAATGACTTCTACAAAACTACCGAATGGATTGGAATGAAATTTGGTATGTAGTTTCCTCTAGGGCCATAGGTGCTCATTAAGAAAGGGTATGAAAAATTTCGAAATTTTAGGAGGGGTTTGGGGGGATCAAAGTTACTAAAATCATAATTTCAGAACTTTTATTATTATGACAATAGTGCTTTTATTATTTAAGATCTATATATATATAAGCCAAATACCACTCACTGACTGAACACTTAAAAAGAATACAGTTACGTTAAAAAGACTGAAAATTACCAACCACCACGGGCAACGCCGTACGGGTCAGCTAGTATCACATATAAACTAATTAAAACAGTTCAACTGATCAGTACGAAATTATCTTTGCCCAACAAAATAATGTCATTAGATAACATGACTCTCGATTCATTAAAAAATCATTTTTTGTGGTAAAGGTTTGCTATTCAATTAATATTTTCGAACATAAGTTTGTTTTAAATAGTTCTAAATTAACGAATCATGCTTTGTAAATACTTTAAAATAAACGATAGTTCACACATTGCATTACAAGAGCTTTCTGACTCTTCCAGGAACGTTATTATTTAGTCTACAGCTCGATTATATATTTGTATTGGAAATCTGTGTCTCTCGTCAGGATGACAACAAAGCGACTTATTGTCTGCAAACTAGGCCTACAGCAGACTACGGCAGGCAGACAGACGGACAAGAGAGACGTTTAGCAGACGGCCTACTGCGATATGTTAAGAAACACTTGAGTAACTGAAGTTTGTTGTTATCAAAACCATTTTACTTTGTTGATAAGTCTCGAGTTTGTTCTTTGATAAACTAGGCTTGTGTAACAAGTGTTTTAAGTTATGCTGGGGAATAATCCTGGGATAACTCCTTGAAATAACTAGGACAGGATATAATTACATTCTGTTATGATGGGATTTTCCTATGGCTTCAGGTTTATTTTAGACTAGGGGATACCCCTGCGTGCTCCACACGTAAACTCCGTTGGAACCTTTTATATACATTATACAGTTTTTTTTTATAATAAAGGTGTAGGATTAATAATAATCTCAAAGGTAAGATGGCATTTATTTAATGTTAGATGTCCAAATCAAATTATTTCGTATTTCAAATTAGCTAATTGTTCAGGGAAGTTAGGAAATAAATCGGAAATTTTTAGAGCCAGCAGATATCGAGATGCGGTTTCTGCATTGCGTTCAGAAAGCTCCCAGGAAAATATTCTATATGGTGTGTTTATGCCAATTTTCTAAAAATGCATTCTGGTGCAATAAATGCATTTTGCAATTGCATAATTACTAGCAATATTATAAGAACGACTGGAAACTCGGGAAAATCGCTTGAAAATCGTTACTCGGGGGTTTTCAGGGATGCCGAATTCGATTCTGGCATTATAACTACACGGAGGTTGCTCTGCGGGGGTGCCGGGGAGTGATTGGGGGGAAATTGCAGCGTCCATGAAAATCAGCCAAAAATCGTAACTCGGGGGTTTTCGGGTATGCCGAGTTCAATTCTGGCATTAGAATTACCCGGGGGAGCTCGGGAGTGGCTTTGTGGCGAAAGGTAATGAAGAAAGTGAAAAATCACAAATTATAAAAAAAACCACTTCGTCGGGGTGCCATTGCTATGGCAATTGCTCGAACCAAAAACGCCGAGGATAGTGACGAGGAAGAAAATGAAGAAGGGGGAGAAGAAGAAGAGTTTGAAGAAGATGTTTTGTATTTAAGTTAAAAATTGAACTTTATGATGAATAATTCAATATTTATAAAAAGTACTATTTATTATTTAAATAAAGTATTTTTTTCATAATTTGTGAATTTTCACTTTCTTCATTACCTTTCCCCGTACAGCCGCCACCGAGTGCCCCCGGGTAATTCCATGCCAGAATTGAATTCGGCATCCCCGCAAACCCCCGAGTAACGATTTTCGGAGCGATTTTTCCAGTCGTTCTTAATATTGCAAGTAATTGTGCAATTGCAAAATGCATTTATTGCACCAAAATGCATTTTTCGAAAAATGGCATAACCACACCATATAGACTTTTTTCATGGGAGCTTTCGAACACAATACAGAAAACCGCATCTCGATATCTGCTGGCTCTAAAAATTTCTTTATTTCGGTCGATTTTGATCTAAATGCCCTGGACTATCAGGTCTACATATAAACAAAAATCTTACAAAAAAATTTAAATACAAATAATTGTTTCAAAGTTTGTTAATGGAAGTAAGTTAAAGGAAACAGCTGATTACTGAACAAACACCAAACATATTGAATTATTATTTATAATGGCGATCACGTTGCAGTAAAATATTTAGTATAGCGTGTGTTGTTTTATATAGATGGCACTATTTAAAAAACTTTAACTTAAAGTTAAAAATACAAATAACTGTTTTAAAGTTTAAAATAACCTTTTAACGGAATTATTAGAGCAAACAGCTGATTACAGTACAAACACTAATCATATTTAATTATTATTTAGTATGTGGCGCTCACATCTATATATATAAAAGCCAAAACCCACTGACTCACTGACTCACTGACTCACTAACTCACTCATCACGATTTCTCAAAAACTACCGAACGGATTGGAATGAAATGTGGTATGTATCTTCCTCTAGGACCATAGGTGCTCACAAAGAATTGGTTTGAAAAAATTCAAAATTTTAAGGGGGTTTGGGGGGGATCAAAGTTATTAAAAAAATTAAAAAACTACTGAACGGATTGGAATGAAATTTGGTATGTAGCTTTCTCTAGGGCCATATAGGTGCTCACTAAAAAAGGGTTTGAAAAAATCAAAATTTTGGGGGCGTTTGGGGGATCAAAGTTATTAAAAAATGACTTCTTCAAAACTACCGAACGGATTGGAATGAAATTTGGTATGTAGCTTCCGCTAGGGCCATAGGTGCTCACGAAGAAAGAGTTTGTAATTCGAAATTTTAGGGGGGTTTGGGGGGATCAAAGTTGTTAAAAAACGACTTCTTCAAAACTACCGAACGGATTGGAATGCAATTTGGTATGTAGCTTCCTCTAGGGTCATAGGTGCTCACTAAGAAAGGGTATGCAAAATTTCGAAATTTTAGGAGGGGTTTGGGGGGATCAAAGTTACTAAAATCATAATTTGAGATCTTTTATTATTATGACAATAGTGATTTTATTATTTAAGATGTATATATATAAAAGCCAAATACCACTCACTGACTGAACACTTAAAAAGAATACAATTACGTTAAAAAGACTGAAAATACCAACCACCACGGGCTGCGCCGTACGGGTCAGCTAGTTGCTGTATAATATTTAGTATATTTTGTGTTGTTTTTACGTCCACAAATTTCGTAGTGCTTCAAAAAGTATACAAATTCACGCTTGTATTTGAATGCGACGTTATGTGAAAATTACAAAGCAACGGCGAAGAACTTTTGGAGAGTTAAGATTTTGAACAAACGAACATTTACATTTAATTACAAAATTAAGCTAGTAAACAACTTTATTTGTACACGTTAATTGCAAAATCTGCCTTCAAAAACTTATTTACTTCCATTGCTACAATGTGTTAAACATAGAAAATAGCGAATTGTTTTCCGTAAATGAAGCGTTTTCAGATCTACCTTTGATAAAGAAATTTAAACTGTTCTTTAGATAAAATTGCAAGGAACTTTGTGAGTTGTAAAACGAATATTTTCCCCGACATTTGGTCTGGACACTTTGGTGTAGTTTGTAAACACAAGTATTCATGATATCAATATTAATTTAAAACATAATATAGTTTAATAAACATTTACTTTGTATTGATCAGCTATTATTTTTAAAATACAAAGAAAGAGTAGGCAAACATCCAGAAAATAAAAGAATCAGGCGGATTTAGAAGATTAGGCTTTCAGAAGGAAAACACTTTCATATATTTTAAATAAGCACAAACAACCAAATAAACTAGAAACCTAATCTTAAGTAAAATAAATATTACGACGGTGAATTAAAGAGGCGGGGGTTGAAAAGAAATGGAAATGGCGAAAGGGGTGGGGTGGTTGCCGAATCAGACCTTTTACTCTGATTTATTACATCGGCCTTAGAATATGAAGATTAGTTTTTTGTGCGGAGTTGTCGCGCAGTTTCCAATTCCGTCCGAGTTCGGAACAAAACTGTGAAAATTGAATTGGATTTTCCGAGTTGAAAATTCCACCTCCTTCCCCTCCTCCCGAGGCTATCATTCTCTTTTTACGAGACATTCTTTCCATTTGCATCCCTTGAATTTTTCCGTTCCTTCCGTTGGGACGGAATTACATTCTAAAAACCCCTTTCCTCACATTACGGACTTAACTCCATTGTTTACAATTAGTTGATAACAAACCCATTAGGAGCGCTATTACCGTTTCTCTTTCTCCCGCAAGTCTGAAATAAATACACTTCATTTGAATAAACTTTTGATTTAAGGGATTGTTTGATTTAAAACACTCTTAGGATTGTTATTCATTTCTAAAGTATTAACAAACAATAATACACAAATAACCAATAAATATGTACGTTTTAACCATTGTGTCAGAGTTTAGGGAAACTACGTTTCGAATGGATGAAGACAAACTTATGGATCACGATAAAAAATCTCAAACAGTTTAAATAACTAACGATTTCACGTTGGTTTCTCATATTGGTCTATAAACTTTAGTCGCATTAAATTTGGTTTTAAACAAAATGTATCTTATTATATACAATCTATATATTAAAAGAATTTATGAAAACTTGTGGCAGTCAGTACGGCCACTCTATCCGGCCGATTTCCTTTTTTTTTTTAAATTGCAGGTAATCATTCACAGATATGTCATCAAGCATTACAAATCATGTATCTTTCGCATTACAAACGTTATAATCAAATGCAAATTTCTGCTGTGTATTCCTTATGGGTTTTTTTTTATTCTTTGTCCACTTTGCGTTCGTATACCGTCCATCCGATTGCTTTGAAATTTTGCATAGTAACACAGGTTAACCCTGGGAAGGTTTTAGGCCATTTACCGAAGTCGTAGGACATTAGGACTACGCCCCAGTGGCCCTCAAAGTTTCAATGTTAATCTTATGGAAGAAAGATTTCTATTGATTTTATCAGGGGCACAAAAACAGCTGTTCGTATAAAAAACTTAGCAACACATCATGTTTGTTTACTTTAATTACCGTAGCAACATTACTTAGAAAATTTGAAGAGTATTACCTTTTTGAGGTTACATTGACAAACTAAAAACAAACACAAACAAAAATCAACGAAAAATGCTAACTATATTTTAATTCAATTCAAACATTGGTTGTTACAAACCTATTATATATAAAACAGCTAATTTGGATCAAAAACTGAACATAATCATTCACAGATATGTCAAGTCTTATATATTATCATCCGTTCAGCCGCTATTCACCCGAGAAGGAGCCCCGGTATACAATCCTTCAAATTTCCCATGTTAATCTTATGGAGATAATGTTTAATGAGTTTGAGTCAGCTGCCAAATAAAACAGCTGATTTATGCTCGGTCACCTATGTACAAACGAGCCAAAGATTAACGAGATTCTTTATCGAATTTTCCACCTGCGAGCGAAGCGAAGCAGCCATCTGAGGCCGAAGGCCGAGCCGGGGTTGGGACGCGGAGCGTCCAGGGGCAGAGCCCCTAGTCTATATATATTAAAAAAATTTGGTCAAAACCTATTTCCAATCGCCCAGCCTCTCCTAATGGACCGATTTTGATGATTTTTGTTTTAAAATCTGTCTTATTATTACCTGTATATATGTCATCAAGCATTTACCAAAGTCCTAGGACATTAGGGCTACGCCCCAGTGGCCCTCAAAGTTTCAATGTTAATCTTATGGAAGGTCGATCTTAAGGAAGAAGAAGAAATATTTCTTTTGATTTTATCAAGGACACAAAAACAGCTGTTCGTATGAAAAGCTTAAAACAGCTGATTTTGATCAACAACTGATTTGGATCAAATCAGTATCAAATGTAGTATTACCTTTTTTGAGGTTACATTGACAAACTAAAAACAAAAACAAACAAAAATCAACGAAAAATGCTAACTATATTTTAATTCAATTCAAACATTGGTTGTTACAAACCTATTATATATAAAACAGCTAATTTGGATCAAAAACTGAACATAGTCATTCACAGATATGTCAAGTCTTATATATTATCATCCGTTCAGCCGCTATTCACCCGAGAAGGAGCCCCGGTATACAATCCTTCAAATGTCCCATGTTAATCTTATGGAGATAATGTTTAATGAGTTTGAGTCAGCTGCCAAATAAAAAAGCTAATTTATGCTCGGTCACCTATGTACAAACGAGCAAAAGATTAACGAGATTCTTTATCGAATTTTCCACCTGCGAGCGAAGCGAAGCAGCCATCTGAGGCCGAAGGCCGAGCCGGGGTTGGGACGCGGAGCGTCCAGGGGCAGAGCCCCTAGTCTATATATTAAAAGAATTTATGAAAACTTGTGGCAGTCAGTACGGCCATTCTATCCGGCAGATTTCCTTATTTTTTTTTTAAATTGCAGGTAATCATTCACAGATATGTCATCAAGCATTACAAATCATGTATCTTTCGCCTTACAAAGTTTGTGACGAATTTTTAACGTTATAATCAAATGCAAATTTCTGCTGTGTTTTCCTTATGGGGTTTTTTTTTTGGTTCTTTGTCTACTTTGCGTTCGTATACCGTCCATCCGATTGCTTTGAAATTTTGCATAGTAACACAGGTTAACCCTGGGAAGGTTTTAGGCCATTTACCGAAGTCCTAGGACATTAGGGCTACGCCCCAGTGGCCCTCAAAGTTTCAATGTTAATCTTATGGAAGAAAGATTTCTATTGATTTTATCAGGGGCACAAAAACAGCTGTTCGTTTAAAAAACTTAGCAACATATCATGTTTGTTTACTTTCATTACCATAGCAACATTACTTAGAAAATTTAAAGAATATTACCTATTTGAGGTTACATTGACAAACTAAAAACAAACACAAACAAAAATCAACGAAAAATGCTAACTAACCAAAACACCAATTGGGCTAATTATTAGAATCAAGTTTTATTATAATTCTTCACAACTACTAGTTTTTTTTAGATTAGGTAAAATTTTCCAACTGCGAGCGAAGCGAAGCAGCCATTTGAGGCCGAAGGCCGAGGCGGGGTTGGGACGCGGAGCGTCCAGGGGCAGAGCCCCTAGTCTACACTAATATTATGAAGAGGTATAATTTGTTTATTTGTATGTAGTAATCTCTGGAACTACTGAACCGATTGAAAAAATAGTTTTACCAATAAAAAGCTTAACTATCCCTGAGTAACATAGGCTATAATTCATTTTGATAAAAAATATTTTTTATTTAAATATTTTGTATTTAAATATTTTTGTAAATTTAGTCGGAAAAAATCTTAGGTTAGGCCTAGACTGATGAACCAACATATATTTCTTGAATGTATTTACATTCAATACCTTAGCAACCAATTGAATAAAATAACAGATAAAGCAGCTGTTTGCTCTAATATTCTATTAACTGCTGATTCCAAACTTTGAAACAATTTCAGTATTTGTACTTCTAACTTTTAGGTTAGTTTTTCAAGGTATTAAAGTGTAGACCTGAGCCTTGTTGGTTCTTTTAACGTTTATTATAACTGCTGTTATAAAATATACGAAATAATTTAATTTAAACATTTAACATTATTTACCACCTTAGCTTTGGGGTTGTTATTAATCCTACACATTTATTATAAAGAAAACATAACATAATTATGTACGAAGAAAGTTCCAACAGGGTTGTCGTGTGGAGCACGCAGAGGTTTCTCCTAGTATACAATATATTAATAAATATTTAAAAAAACTAATCTAGAAAATATAGTTGTTGTTAATTATTCTAGAACATATACAGGAATAGCAAATATAATATCTATCACGGTTCCAAATCAAGATAAATGAACGCAACAAATTAAATGGTTTTACATAGATCATGGCCTGGGCTTTCTACAGGGAGTACAAAATTAAGTTCCAAATATCCTGGATGTTCGAAAAGTCACAAAACATAATGTATATATTATTTCATATTCTTAATATACCCCTACTGTAAAAGACACAAGATAGAAAACAAATTATGTTTTCCTTGTCAAAATATGAATTAGGCTACTACAGATCAGTCTAATTTCTGGACTTGAGGTAGAATTGGAGTTTAGAATTCTAAACTGGGAATCTTTTGATCTTTTTTAAGCACGCTTGCGTATAAAAATTATCAAGGTACTTAATGTTTTATCAGTTTAAAAAAAACTCCTACAAAATATATCAAATTTACTAAAATAATTAATATCTTCACAGGTCAAATTATGTTTTAATTTGATTAGTAAAATCTTCTAACATCGTAGAGAATGTGAAATAATTTTATAATGTTTGCAAAATAAAAATAAAATATGATGAGGTTCCGCCTGTACATCGCATGTTAAATTTGGTGTAGATAGCTCAGGTTAAATTCTGTTCGAGGCCGATAGCTGTGAACCGAAATAGAAATTATAATCTAGGCTTTTAACCTACACTTCAAATTTTTTATATTCAATCCTTAGTAGAATATTCCTCCAACAGTACAGAAATTTGTAAAAAAAAAGTTCAAGTGATTGCAATAATACATTTGAGTTTTAAAATAATAATTCAATTATGTTTTGAAAACTTAATTAGGGTACTTCATTGTTCATAAATAAAAATGATACTGTTACTTTTTTGTTAGAATTTATGTTTTATTTATTCAATTATTAGTTTTTATTGGTTAGTTTTGTTTTTCCAAACTTCGAGATTATAGTTAAGTTATTGGGCAGTATATTGATGTTATTGACAACGTAATCGACGAACTTATTTTTTTATATATTAAGTTCATTGTCATTAATATCCCTTAAGTAGCATTTTGTATACACACTTTATTTACATTATACACAGAATCGAATGCCAACCAAAGTATTAGTTGTATTATTCGAAGTTTTTATTTTAGTAATTTATTTATGAATAAAGCTGTTTATAACAATGCTTTTGTATTATTTTTTTGTTAAATAGTGTATAAAATAAATTATGAAAAACATTAATAGTTGAAAACGTGGTTATCTAAGATATAAATAAAAACATACTTTATCAAAATCGGACATGTTATGTATGAACTAAGAACTTTTAGTGTTTTGTAAAAGGCCGGATTTATAAATTATTTTTCCGTGCGAAATTGTTTACTTTAAATTGTATGTGAAATAGAAAAATCAAATCGTAAATATTTTAGGTAAATAATAAAAACCACGCATATATAACGAAAACTGAGATAAAGAAGTACATAAAACAGTTTAAATCCTTGTAATAATAAAATAAGACATGGTATGAAAAATCATTAAGTGAAAATTTAGTCTTGAAATGTTTATAAAATTAACACAAAACATTTTTTTAAATTTTCTTTGTGCAATAGATTTGAAACCCTTTCCAGTTACCCGTTTGTCAGACCACTACATTCTATATAATCCAATTATGTGCAATTTGTATACGATTCATTGTTTCTGTTATGTTGGCTAACGTTGTTTTGTTTTGAAATATTTCTCACTGCAGATTTTGTGTGTGTGTTTAAGAGATAGGTTGTACGAATAATTTGACTATAAAAAAAGAGCTACGCTCTCTTTTTGAACGCAGCGGAGTTTTTATAAATTATAACTAATTTACCTAGATTACTAAGATTAGTTTTACAACTTAAGTATTCGAAACTTATTGGTCCAAACCTTGGAAGTTCAAACTTAAAATTACAGGAATAAATCTAGGCAGAAGGACATCTCTTACCATAACCATCTACCGTAACTAATTCCTACAATTCTTAATCCATGAGTGAACTTTCCACCCGGGCTTAATTCCGGATAGATTCTACTGGACACGTGACCGTACTCCCTTAAACAATGCCTCGTTGATTGATTTACCGTTCCCAGGATCGGTCGGCCCTCGACGGATTCACAAAATGGCGTTGATTTCATTAACCAGATCCTAACACAAATCTGAATCATCTAATGCAGTTATTGTGTAAAATGGACGGACTGTATGTACGTCCGGTTTGTGTTGTCTGCTGTCATTTTGAATTGTTATTTATTACTTGTATTTTGTGTATTATAGTTTGGAACAAAGGGGGTTTGTTGATTGGTTGTCTGACTCGTTTAGACTCGACGGGGGATGGTTTCGGTTTCTCACGGGTGACTTGGGGTGAGTGGTTGTTTATACTAACTCGATTGGTGATTGTTAGCTGTGTTGATCATCGATGTCATGGTAGGTACATAATTGAACACAGAGTTACTCGTCAAATAATCGTAAAAACTTTTTGTTTTGTTTGGCAATGATATACAACTCGACCTAGGAGGAAACCAATATTAGATTGTAGGTTTAGGTCTATTCTTTGGCCCAAAATAACTATAAAAAACCTTGCATATAAACACAGATTTGGAACAAAAAATGCTCATTAAAAAAGAAACATAATATTTGGAAGAAAATCTTTTTTGTAGTAAAACTTCCATAATTATTATATCAATTTTTACAAGTGTACCAACATCCAAAACTTTATCTTGTACAGTATGAAAATAACAGCCAGTAAAAGTGTTTAAAATAACACTAAACGTTACCTTTACAAACTGTTTACAATATGTTTTGTTTCTTTATTTTGTGGTTCGTTACTTTTTGTTCGTTGTTTAAAATAACCACCTTTTTTGTAAATATTTTTCAACGATAATGGCTTTCTCGTTTTAAGTTTTATAAATTTTAACTTCTGCCATTTAAAAAATATTCAACGTAAAAAGTGTTTATTAAAGTGTTGTATTTGCCATATTAGTACATTGTTAGTGAATTAATGCGTAGTCCTGTGACAAATTAAAACCAAATGTGCACATATACAAATTTAACTGAAAAGTAAAATTACGTAAATATTTTTCAATCACGGCCTGCGTGTAATACAGAGCATAGTCTCAATTTTGTAATTTAAAGAAACAAAATCAGAAAAGTATTTAGCCAAATATTATAGCATAAATTAAAACAAATCTATTTTGATACTAAGACATTTAAAGTCCCGATCTTAAAACTCAAATAGTAATATGTTATAAAAATTAATTAAAAGTAAAATTTAGAAACAAAATAAATTTGGAAGACGAACAAAGCCTTACGTTTAAAAAATATAGCATCTCAAAAAAGTACAACACAAAAAAAGATATTGTTTAAACATAAGGTAGACAGTTTAACAAATACTATTAATTTCTGTTAGTACTGAAGAATGAAGATTGGTAACGGTTCCAAACAAGTTATAAAATGTAAAACCTGATTCACGTTATTTAATTTGAACTGATAAAGTAGTAATGAGTAAAACTGTGCAATGTATTATTATCCTATTACTTTAAATGAGCAATTCTTGCATCTAACTGTGTATCTTTGTATCTGTCGCGGATCTAGAAAACGGCTCTAAAGAATTCAAAGAAATTTTGTATTTAAGTGTAGTTTTGATTTTTAAGTACTCCCATATAGATGTAATTCGTGTAAAACAGAATTTTTTTGAGAAAATCTAATTTAAAAGTTGAAAAATTTTAACATAGGGTCTTCTGGGTCGCCATTTTGGTTACAAAATAACAACGAAATAGTAAATAAATCGATCAAAACAGCTGTTTATAAACAAGCCAATTAATTTATACTGTTTTAGCACGTTGGAAATAAAACAGTTTACAAACATGGTGTTCCTAAGACCACACGGTGGAAGTGTAAATTATTTTTCGATATTACAAATATATATTATTATTTAACAATATTTGGTTTGATAAAATTATTTATTGTTTTATTTATAAATGTATGGATTAGCGAACTGAAGGATAAGGTGTTTTTAAATCATTTTTATTAAGTCATTTAAGAAAACCTTTTTACGTCATTTATATTATTAGTCCTACTAAGAAAAACGCAGAACACAATCCTCACAAAAATACATTTAAATGACAAACGCGTTTTATCAACAAAGTCGTCATCCTCAGTAACATTTGAGCTGCAACAAAACTATAACCAACTGAACAAGATGTTATGCTACATTTATACCCTCTCGCATAGTAGGGGCTATGACTTAATCAACGGGAAAGTTTTTAAAGAGCTTCCAAGGAAAGCTATTATAAAACTAACATTCATTAAAAACGCAGCAATAAGATTAACTTATGTTCCTAATCAGGGGATGGTGGCGGAAATTGTGATGGTTCAGAAACCTGGAAATCCAACCACAGAAAAGACTGGAAGCAGCCGTCCACTATCGTTACTGCCTGTCTAATCTAAGGTATTTGAAAGAATTATTTTGACAAGACCTATGACAATAATACAAGAAACAGATTATACCATTACATCAGTTTGGATTTCGCCAAAAGCACTCGAAAATAGATCAAGTGTACAGATTAACAAGCACTGTAGAAAAGGCCTTAAAAGAAAAGAAGAGGAATGTTCGGTTTTATATTTAGATGTTGTTCAGGCTTTTGATAAAGTTTGGCGTGTTGGTCTTAATGACAAATTAAAAGCTATACTTAGGTAAAAATTGAGTAAATTCGTATTTAGCAAATAGACTTTTTAGAGTTCGTATGACTTCAGAATATTCAGAGTCAAAGCTGGAGTGCCTCAAGGTAGTGTACTTGGACTTATACTGTATTTAATTTATACTCATGATTTACCTCAGGATGATGACGTCATGATTGTTACTTTTACTGATGATAAAGGAAAGATGTAGTATATTTTTTTTATTTTTTGATGTAGGAAATGATGTAGTAGATGCAAACAAAAAAACTAAAAAAAACGGGTGACCATGTCACTGCTTGGAATAAAAAATGGCGTATCAAAATCAGTACATGCCAACTTTACAAATAGAAAATGTAAAGCCAGTCTATATTGATCAAAATATAGTACCGCATGCCAACAGTGCGAAATATCTTGGTGTGTACCTTGTGACTACAAGCCAGTCTATATTTATCAAAATATAGTACCGCATGCAAACAGTGCGAAATATCTTGGTATGACCCTTGATGCCAAGCTACGTTGGAAGGAACACGTTAATAAAGAAACGAGAACAACTGGGCTTTCAAATAAAGAAAATGCATTCGCTGATTGGAAGAGTGTCAGAGTTTCACTCTGACATAACAAATTCTTGCTGTACAAGAAAGTGCTAAAACATGTATGGTTAAATGGTCCACAGCTTTGGGGATGCACCAAGAAGTCTAATATAAAAATTATTCAGACCTTTCAAAATAAAGTATTAAGGGATTTAGTGAAAGCTCCTTGATATGTCAGTAACGACACCATCCACACGGACTTGAAGATCGAATCGGTAGAGGCCTAAATACAAAAGCAAGCTAAAAAAGCAAGAGTCTCGACTCCATCAAGACCAAAACGTTGAAGTACTTCAGCTGCTTGAGTTAGTGTGACGCCTCAAAAGACGCCTTTTGAGTCGGCTTAGAGTTCACTGTTGTAGGTGTGGAGCTGTGAACAAAGGTGAAATAACTACAGAATGAGCCACACGGTCAAACAGACTTCAAGAAACCATATAGGCTCCGCTACATGAACAAGTTAAAATGCGTTCTCTGTTTATAGGAGCGAAGGTTCATAGACAAGGTTTGAGTAAATGTATATAAGATAAAAACCGTGGGAATATTTTACACAATTAATCTTTGCTTACGCCATCATGCAATCCTTCTTCTCGTATCCTCAAAACCAACCAACGCGTGCTATATAAACCCCTATTTCCGCCCGCTGGGCATATTCAAAACCATAGCCAAAATATAATTTTATTTACGTCCATTGCTGCGTATAATACTTTCCAAAAAATATACCCCTACGCCCCGTGAACGGCTATCTCTAGTTTCCACGCCATTGAATGATTCGATGGCCCGTGTTCGACGTCTGTCTGTCTGTACCCCGTTGTCGTACGTCGTGACACGGCCACGCCCTCCGATACAGTCAAGCGATTATTAGACTGTGAACTATATAAGTACAGTCTGTGAAGGGGATGGGAATAGATAAAGTACAGTCCGTGCCGGAGTGGGGGTTTTATAGAATATTTATTTTGTTTTGTATTTTCTTCCAGAATTTCAGTTATTGCTGTTCGTTTTTCGTCGACAATTTTTTACAAGTATAAGTTTTTCAATGGATAATTCAAACAGTTAAAATAACAGATGTAAACAGATAATAATTACGTGATTTGAATTATATTGTAAAGCTCAGAGTTATAGGAACTAAATTTAGAGAGTTCCAAAAAAACTTGGATGACTTTTTTTAAGACGGAAAGGCTGGCTTTGATTTGCATAAAACTGTTTGATTCCTACTACACAAAATCCATGGTGTTCACCATGAACTGGTGTCTTCGAAGTTTTGAATCAGTAACGTAAGCCTTTAAGCTATAAGGACACCTTAAATTATTCGTGAATTACTCTCCTCCTGAATATGAACTTTAATATAACTGGTATTGTAGCCTTTCACTACGATACGCTACGCGCTCAAGCAATTTCAAAGATTTTAAATTTATAAGTTGTCATTTTTTGAATGTTTTCCCACTCCATTGAATACTTAACCACACAAGGGATGAATAACACAATTTTAAAAAGTACAAGGATGGTAGTAATAAATACAAAATAGAAATATACATACATTATGTAAGCTCCCAAATTGAAATATAACATATTTTGTTATAAGAATGAAGATTCCCAAGAAAATCCCGTTACTATAGAAAAGAATTTCAGGAAACTTACCAACACTTGGGGAAAAGAAAAAATATCGAAAAAAACGCAAACTATGTCTAAAAAAAGCTGATTTTCTATAATTATTTGATTACGATAAACAGAGAAACATAATGGGTATCCTTAGGTATAAAGAAACAAGACAAAATATGCAAACTCCTTAAAAAAATTATAAAAAAAAAAAAACAAGTATAGAAGTTTGCTTGAGGTAAAACATTGCAGAGGTGAAGGATTTAGTTTTAGAAAAATAAAGTAACACTTAGAAGACTTTTTTTATTATTATAAACAGAGTTTAATCAAATATACGTTACATATCTTAACCATCCTTTAGGATCGACTAAAGACTCATTGCTCTAATAAAATAACACTTGCAGAGTTTGCATTTACACTATGAACTAATAACTTTTATACATTAGCTTTTGTTGTAATATAAAGTTTTATTATTCTTGTCTAAAAAAATCCCTGGGTTTGGTTCTATTGAGACGGCGAACATCATGAATGTCAGTCATTGTCTTCTATATTCATGGCTAAATTAACATGTACTTGGAGACGTTGATTATGCCTAAGAGGCCGCCTTCTTTATTTCATTTTTCACTAAGATCATTTTTAGATCACGGTGTAGATCACTGTACCATGGAGCTTGAACTATATCTGTGAGGAATTTATTTTGAAACTTTTGTATTAAATTAATATTTGTCACCTTCGCGCATGCCCAGATTTGAATGCTGTAGGACCATACAGTCTTTAGCACTTAGTTATATATTAGAAGTTTGTTATGGATCGACAGCTCAGAGTTTCTTCCTATCAGCCAGTAAAGCTGCCTATATTTTATATTCAGTTCTTATTTCTTTTTCTTGACATGTTCATTCTAACTTAGACGACTGAAAATACAACCAGAGAACAAATATATTTTGTTTTAAATAATTTTTTAGTAAAAACAAATTTCCTAATTAAAAAGCTCTATCTTCATATATTTGTAGATTTTTTAGGATTATTCACGATAACCTCAATTTCATATAAACTGATAAATTTTTTTATTTTTTTTAAATTTTTTTTTGTGTTTAACGTCCTGCTGTTTTGCAATTAAGGCTTATGAAGACGGGACCTACAGTTTTACGTGGAATCCGAACCACAGCCAACGATGTCTGTTAAGAAACCATTTAGAAAATTATTCGAGGCCAATGGTAATTGAACCCGGAATTTTTCCATTGATAATTGCCATGACGATTGATAAAACGTTGACGCCTTAACAACCACGGCCATCGTGGCTTAAACTGCATTTATAAAGTCATAACAACGATAGAGTAGGGCCTAAATACATAAAATTAAGGATTTTGGATAAATTAAAAGGTACACCTCCTTAAAATCTTAATCAACGTTTTAAGAAGTAAATTTTAAGAATCCAATACAAATATTGCATTCCAAACTTTAAAAAAAATATTTATGTGTACTACGAGTAAAACAGGTTTAAGTAGGCAACATGACTTTTCCTACAGTATTATTAATACTTTATCAAATAAAACCTGACGTCAAACTCAATGTA